>VUQI01034547.1:0-12763 GCA_015106735.1 Paratilapia polleni
TGCCCGGCCTCATGTGGTGAGAGTATGCAGGCAGTTCCTGGAGGATGGTAAACGGACTGGTACTTATATAGCGCTTTTCTACTCAGTTTTGAGTACTCAAAGCGCATCATACTACATGCCACATTCACCCAGTCATACACACCTTCCAATTAGTAGACAACCCGCTCTACCTACTGAGGCACAGCTGGCCCTAATAAAATTGCCACATGTGTACCTAGTAAAGCGGCTAGCCACTTTAATAGGCACACGGGTGTACCTAATAAAGTGACCGTGGGGCGGCTGTGGCTCAATGGGGCGGCTGTGGCTCAGGAGGTAGAGCGAGTCGTCTACTAATCGGAAGGTCAGTGGTTCGATCCCTGGCTCCCCTAGTCTGCATGCCGAAGTATCCTTGGGCAAGATACTGAACCCCTCGTTGCTCCCGATGCATTCATCGGAGTGTGAGTGTCTGTGTGAATGTTAGTAAGCACTTAAGTGTAGAGAAAAGTGCTGTATGAATGTATGTGAGACTGGGTGAATGTGGCCTGTAGTATAGAGCGCTTTGAGTACACAGAAACTGAGTAGAAAAGCGCTATATAAGTACCAGTCCATTTACCATTTACCATTTCTAAAGAGCTATTAGCTGAAAACTTGGCATATCTTGGTATGATGTACAGTGTGTCCTTAAAAAAAACTGGGGAAACTGGACAAATGGAGGACAAAAGAAGGGTTAAAAAAGTATCTATAGCTGATGAACAGTATATGAAAATCACGTCTTTAAGGTATAGGAAAAAAAATCCAGCAAAGACCTGACACAGGACCTGAGAGATGTATCTGGCTCTTCAGTTGATCCATCTACTGTTCGCCGAAGCAGAAATGGTCTCAATGGAAGAGTCACTGTCAAAAAGCCATATCCAAGCTTAAGGAAGGGAAACAGAGAAAAGGCTGAAGTATGCCAAATTACACAACAACTGGACTGAAAATCAGTAGCAACAGGTCTTATGGAGTCGAGAATCCAGATTTGAAATTTTTGATCCAAATCGTCATCAATATGTACAGTGGAGGTCAGGAGACAGGTACAACAGTGAGTGTCTACAGCCATCTGTAAAGCACAGTAGAGGCTCTGTCATGGTTTGGAGCTGCATTTCAGCTAGTGGTGTTGGAGGTCTTGTCAAAATTGATGGAATTATGAACACAGAAAAGTACTGTCTGATTTTGAACCATCATGCAATACCATGTGGAAAGATTGAGATTGGCAGCGGCTTCATTTTTCAGCATGACAATGATCCCAAACACACTGCCAATGCAGTAAAAGCATACCTGGACAGAAAAATACACAATAGAACACTATCAGTCATGAATTGGCCTCCCCAGAGCCCGGACCTCAACATTATTGAGCAGTGTGGGACAGAGAACAGAACAAAAGGTAGCCAACATCCAAAGAAGAGCTTTGGAATGACCTTTAAGAAGCCTATAGAACTATTCTTGTAGACTACTTAAAGACAAGAAAGCTTGCCTAAGAGAGTTCAGGCTGTGTTGAAGAATAAAGGTGGTCACACCAAATATTGACTTTCAAGCTCGTTAGAATTGTACAGATGTCTTAAATCTGGTCTTCATTTATTCATTTATCAGTGGGATAAATAAATACCTTTCAAAAGGGTGCAAAAGCTCTCAGTTGCCAAAATGAATCATAAAGGCAGGGATGATGAGCAAAGGATTATTTCATCTCCTTCACAAAGCAACATGGTGTAGGCGAAAAAAATTAAAGTACATGCGTGGGCTGATTGACTCCCACAAAGTTCCCATAGAGGAAACTTGACATGATTAACATCAACTTTATGAAATACTGTGAATTCTTTCACTGTTTAAGATGTTTTGCATTGAAAGAAAACCAAGCAGCTTTAAGCTGTTGAGATTACAAAACACAACACAAAGTTATACTACAACAAAGCAAGCTCCGATATTGATCCCATCCATAGACCAAGGGCTGTCCTGAATTCCCATATTCCTCTGCAATATGTTGTTTTGACGTATTATCACTCCTCCCATCTCCTTTTGTTGTCATACTGAATATTGTGGTGACACCATTGGCCTTATTAAGACAAAACTACTGACTAGTTAGTCATGCTCCATTGGATTTGATTTCACCTGTTTGACAGTTACAGTAGAAGACTTTCCCTCCCCATGGAGTTCATCTATGTTCACCTTTGTTTTCTGACTCTACATTCCCTACTTTCAGCTGAGAGGCTGGGCTCACATGTTCAGGAATATGACACACAGGAATTCTGTAGAAATTCAAATACACTACATTGGGAGGGCACCTAAACCAAACAGGAATGAAGAGATATGATCAAAACAAAGAAGAATAACCCTTTTGGCTCCAGATATAACCCCTCGGTGTTTACTTCTGGGTTAATACTCGATACAGCCTATAGTCTTGTGACAGTTGGGAACAAGCGTTTTAGATGACAAATCAAAGACAAGCTTTTTTTTTTACTAAATTAGCACTCAACAGGTGTTTCTGTAGTAACCTTACGAATACTTACTACTAAAAACCAAAACAATCACAAAGCTCTACTATAAATGTGCTTCATTTATGACACATGATGTATCTTGATTCAGAAGCCACATCCCATAGTTGGGATTAAAAAGAAAAAAAAAAAAAACTATTAACTAAGGATACCAAACTCACAATATGACCTAATCCAGGGACATTATCTTTATAGAACTAATTTTCAACAAAGACCAGATATCAAGAAAAGACCACCAGCTTACGGTTATTCAGCGTCTAAATGTTTGTTGGGGATGATCTTATTCATATGCGGTTATCATTTATGCCTTAATACTTAGATCAAATAGCAGCATTCCAAAGACAGGAGAATCAAAAAGTAAAATACAAAAATAAAAAAAACAAAAACGGTTATGCTGGATTTTTCTGCAGAGCTAATATTTACTACAACCTTTGAAAGCAAATAGGAAGAGAACTGAATCAGACAGAAGAAATGAAAACTGTATCTGAACTTAAAAAAAAAAAAAAGCTAATTTTTGAAGGGGAGGACCTCTTCCTCTGGGCCAATGGCAGGGGGTAACTTTATTTTAGATAAAGTAAGCACACTGGACATTACTGCTGGTGTATTTTTTTTATTACTTCATGATTGTTATGGGTACTGGCAGGAAAACTTTTCCCCCCTAATATGGTGCTAATAAATTACATATATGCATTATTCCCTCCTGACTGAAGCAGCACCTCTTTAGAAGTAAAAGTTCGGGCTAGCTATGGGATCTTGACAATCTCCACTTGAAATGCTCTTATTATCAATGCACATTCTCAACAGCTTCCTCCCACAAGAATGCTACTGCATGGTCAGGCAACACCATTTAGGTCCATCATTTAGACTTATTTACAATGAATAAACTTGCTCCCGAGTATGTTTGACTTTATGCTGTGTTGCTGTGAAAACAAATCCATCATCTGCTTTGAAGAAACAAAAGATCTTGAATCTTGCCATATTGTCAACAATTAGGTCTGAAGAGGAGTCTGTTTGTAGACATCCAATATGGGCTTGTGGTGAGATGAAGAACAAATCTATGAGAACAAAATGCTGCGAAGCTACATCCAGCCTCTGTTTTGTCCCCATGTGGCTCAGCTAAGCATCAAGTACATAAGCTTTCCAAAACTTGTACTCTGTGACAAGACACAGAGGGATTAAGTCTAAGTACAGTTAAATGAGGGATAGACCTGTTGCAGACAACAGCATATACCTTAAATGCAGTGTTTGGTGTAACATGTTCCGAAGTAATATGTTGCTGTAATCACAGTGTTATCGTTTTCAGTAACACAGTAATGTAACACATTACTGTACTAAATTCAGTAGTCACATTACCATTACAATTAGGTTGTTACTTGCATCACAAAGGTTCTTCAGTTATCTGCACGACAGGCAGATAGAAAGAAAAAAAACATCAAACATGCCTTTTTCTTCTTTTTTTTCTTCTGCAGCTGATGTCAGTTCGTGTGCAGGGAGGAGGAAAATGGTGGAGAAATCTACAACTTTTGAGGAGTGGAGATATGAACATTACCTTTATTTTTATTGCATGAAAGGACAATAGCGTGATGGTAAAGTGCAAACTGTGTCCAGAACAGAAACAACTGCATTATACTGCTAACACAACTTCAGTTCTTTGCAAGCATCAGCAAAAACAACATGCTAACACAAAGCTAGCAAAGAACCCAGAGTAATGTTAAAGCCGAGTGTATGCAGACCCCAGCCCAGCAGCCAGAGCCTGGTCTTCAATAGGTAACAAAGGAGCCGTCAGGCTTGTAGCTTTGTAGTCTCCATTTCTATCCATACGTGTTCGTACAGTAGAATCACTGTGGCGATTGCTCTGAAGTCTCTTTGGACTGGTTTTCAACTTTGCTTTGTGTTGTTGGTTTTCTGTTTAAACTTAAACACTAAAAGAAAGATACTGTGTATGTCCTCATTAGGATAGGGATTTGTGTCAGTGTGTGGGTCTGTAGCCTAAGGTGTAAAGTTAACTGATAATTATGTGACAGTGCATTTCAGGTCATGTTACGGAGTAATGCTAAGGTAATGTAATGAGTAGTGTAATAAATCACTTTCTCCAGCGAGTAATTAAGTAATGTACTGCATTACTTTTAAGAAAAGTAATGAGTAATGGGTAATACATTACTTTTTGTGAGTAACGACCCCAACACTGGTTAAATGTCAAGTTAACATGGTGCTTAGAGCATATTACACTTCTGCTTAGTCAGGTTACAACAACAAAAATATTTACCCCCACAAACAATGGAACAAACAGTTGTGTACATGAATCAATTTTAAAATGTATTTAACCCTCAACTTCTGCAAAGATAATGATGGCATATGTGGTACTGTTTTCATCACAGCTGTATTTTAAAGAGGACATGAAACACTACATATATTAAGGCTGATTTAAACCAACGATACCTACTCTTAAAAACTGTCAGATTTAACACTGTCCATGAAGCTGGATTTAAAAAATAAGTGTTTTAAATTACAGTTTTTAGAGCATGTGTAGTGCCATCTTGTCTGAGTACAAGCACACCCAACCAGTTTACTGTCCTTCGCAGGGCGGCTGTGGCTCAGGAGGTAGAGCGAGTCGTCTACTAATCGGAAGGTCAGTGGTTCGATCCCTGGCTCCCCTAGTCTGCGTGCCGAAGTATCCTTGGGCAAGATACTGAACCCCACGTTGCCCCCGATGCATTCATCGAAGTGTGAGTGTGTGTGAATGTTAGTTAGCACTTAAGTGTAGATAAAAGTGCTGTATGAATGTACATGTAAATGTGGCCTGTAGTATGAAGTGCTTTGAGTATACAAAACTGAGTAGAAAAATGCTATATAAGTACCAGTCCATTTACCATCACACTACAACCATAACTAAGTTTCTTACCAAAGCATGATCAGCAATCCTATTATCCATCAGCATCTCCGCAGGAAAAAAAATTGCCACCTTACAGTCTCCTTCACGTACATTTGGGCTTTGTTTTTCTCACTTCTAGTAAGAAGTAATCTACTCACTGAGATGTGGTCAACCTTGAAAATTGTTGACAGTAATTTGTCAACAAAATTTCTAAAGCAAAACAAGGAAATAAGGTTTCCAAAAAGTATAGCATCTCTTGCTCGGTGGGTCCATTTTTTTTGGTCTGCCGCACACCTCCGTCTATTAAATGTAAGTGAAGGAAACTGTAAGGTGGAGATTTTTTTCCCTGTGGAGATGCTGATGAATATTAGGATTCATTCATCATGCTTTGGTAAGAAACTCATGTTTGTGGTGTGATGCACTTGTAGTAACCTGTTGTTATAAACTGGTTGGGTGTGCTTGGGAAAGGAAAGACTTAACCCCAATATAACTGGGGGTTAAATCACACTTTAACATTACATAAAATAATGCTGATCGCATTACCACTTGCATTTAATCATTAGCTATCATTAACCCTGTCTCTCTCCCATAGGTGTGTCTTTTGTCCCGTCTCCTTCTGCTCTCTTCTGTTTCCCCTCACCCCAACTGGCCGCAGCAGATGGCTGCCCCTACCTGAGCCTGGTTCTGCCGGAGGTTTCTTCCTGTTAAAAGGGAGTTTTTCCTTCCCACTGTTGCCAAGTGCTTGCTCATAGGGGGTCGTCTGACTGTTGGGGTTTTCTGTCTAATAATGTAGGGTCTTTACCCTAAAATATAAAGCACCTTGAGGCGACTGTTGTTGTGATTTTGCGCTATATAAATAAAATTGAATTGAATTGAATTGAACTGTACTTTTGTACACTTTTATGCTGGTGGCTGTGTAAGCGGAGGAATTCTTGACATGATATGAAATGGAGCTGTCAGTTTGTTCAATTTCTTTACTCCCAGATATTCCACAGTCAACTGTTAAAGTGTTATTGCAAAGTGGAACCAATTAGGAACCACAGAAACTCAGCCACAAATTGGCAGACCATGTAAAGTTACAGAGTGGGGTGGCCAAGTGCTGAGGCGCATAGTGCATAAAAGTCACCAACACACTGCTGACTCAAAAGCTACAGAGATCCAAACCTCCTTGGGCGTTAACATCATCATAAAAGCTGTGCACCGGGAGCTTCATGGCATGGGTTTCCATGGTTAAGCAGCTACCGTAGGTGTAATGTGTAGGTGGCCCAGTACTTTTGTCCATATAGTGTATTTCATCTCTTCACCAATATCCTGTAAAAACACGCCCACACAGCCCCTTGCATTTGTTCAGTCTGAACACTGCCTCAAAGCCAGTGACATGGTTGAAAAGCATGACAGAGAGCTTGTTTACCACTTCAACTGCTGTAATCCTTCATATCAGCACACAACCCTAACTGCATCACATCAAAGCAAGAGCTGTGTCTTCCCTCAGTAGCAGACATGGGGATGAATCTGAGAGTATGTTAATCTATCTCGACAGGTGGAACCTCCACAGTATCAAACACCCTTTGCAGCTTCACTGGCACTGTTACATAAGCCTACAAACAGCTTTAGTAGAGCTACTCAGGACAGAAAATACTTGACAAAAATATTCAAGTGGATAACTGTTTACCATCACAACATAGAAAAGACTGCACTAATTACTTTGTGAGAGGGGTGTCTAATTTCTGTAATGATTCTGTAATTTTTAGAACTCTATCCTGTCCTTACTGGTTTGTTCATAGGGTGCAATAGTTGGGGAGGTTGTGCCAGCAGCTGGTTCATGAGTAGTTTAGAATATTACAATTTATTTTTGTTCTTAGTGGAACCAAAACCCCTACTGGAGTAAAAGGAAAATGAGTTTACCATTTGATTATATTTAATATGTAGCAGATTGCCTTAAACATCATGTCTGTTTGATAAGCAACTTGGTAGGCTTCAGGGAGACCAATGCTACAACAACACAGAGGGCATAGGGAAGTATGTCTATCAGACAACTGCAACAAATCACACATTTCTTTTTTAATAAGCTTACTCCACTACTTCTCTTTAAACCATTAAATGCCCATTGTTTGATAACGTTTTGTTTGCAAATACTTGTGAATACTATTGTTTGTATGATTTATTAATTGAGGATATTAGCATAAGAATCCACAGGTTATCATTTCATTGCCCATCAATAAGTTGTAAAGTGATCCCTGGCTTTCACTGTACAGCTTGTCTAAAGACAAGTGACAGAGGAAGAGACAGAACCAAACCAAAGCATGCACCCACCCTGCAGACTTACAGACTGCTGAGGCGAAGGTGATAAAAATAGACATGTAGAGAGAAAGAGGGCATGGACAATAAGAGATGCAGAGAAAGATGATGAAAAAGAGATCCATCAGACATTCTGAGTCCAGTTTCTTCTGTCTGCCCTAGGGCTGTGCTACATCTCCTGGGACAGCATGTACTCATCACCTTCAGACTCACACCCAGACTGCCCTTTTCCCAGCACATATGTATGCATACATAAAAACATGTCAGTGTGAATTATGCATCCATTTTACACAATAACTCTTT
The DNA here is from genome assembly GCA_015106735.1 of Paratilapia polleni. Lineage (NCBI taxonomy): Eukaryota > Metazoa > Chordata > Actinopteri > Cichliformes > Cichlidae > Paratilapia > Paratilapia polleni. Next base: position 7,981 of record VUQI01034547.1, read on the forward strand.
CCACAGCCTCAGAGACAGTAGCACAGAAGTAAACTGCAGGAAATTATCGTCCTCATACTAAACTATGATTGCTGTGGTTTCTGCAAATCAAACACTGCATTGATTTTGCACTGATTTTGTTTTATAAACACTGGTGTTTGCAAGGTTGTTATGCTACATTAGATGGACTCTGTCATTTTGAAATTATATTTGATGTGACATAAAGCCCACAATATTTCCAGAGAGGAGTTTATTCATTCATTCATCCAGTCAGGGTTAGTGAGTCTGCTCCCTGGTGGTTGTGAGGAGTCATCGAAGTGTACATATTACACACACTGGATCAGGGTCAGTCATTCAGTGCCTCTCACATGTTGCAAGTAACTATGTGACTGAACAATCTCAGAGAGACTGTTACATCTAGTCTTTGTTAAAAAGTACTTCGAAAATAAAAGGTGAGCCAACTTTGAAAACGTAGCATTGAAATTAAATGTACTGAAACAGAGCTTAAGCAATGTACTGTATGTCACAGATTGGTATGAGGGAATTCATACAATTGAAGTATCAATATAATAATATTTTATCTCAAAAGACTGAATTTAATTTATTCAGGGCAAGACAAACATTTTACAAATCAGAACCCAAAGCAGGAAAGTTACTTGCCAGCTACATAAAACAAATAGAGGCAGCCTCCATTATTTCAGCTATTACAGTGCATCCGGAAAGTACTCACGGTGCTTCACTTGTTCCACATTTGTCATGTTACAGCCTTATTCCAAAATGGATTCAATTCATTTTTCACCTCAAAATTTCACGCATAATACCCCATAATGACAAAGTGAAAAAAGTTTGCTTGAAATTCTTGCAAATTTATTAAAAATAAAAAACAAAAGTATAACATGTATATAAGTATTCACAGCCTTTGCCATGACACTCAAAATTGAGCTCAAGTGCATCCTGTTTCCACTGATCATCCGTCAAATGTTTCTACAACTTGAGTCCACCTGTGGTAAATTCAGTTGATTGGACATGATGTGGAAAGGCACACACCTGTCTATATAAGATCCCATAGTTGACAGTGCATGTCAGAGCATAAACCAAGCCATGAAGTCCAAGGAATTGTCTATAGACCTCCGAGACAGGATTGTATTGAGGCACAGATCTGGGGAAGGGTACAGAAAAATTTCTGCAGCATCGAAGGTCTCAATGAGCACAGTGGCCTCCATAATCCGTAAATGGAAGAAGTGTGGAACCACCAGGACTCTTCCTTGAGCTAGCCGCCTGGCCAATCTGAGCGATCGGGGTGGAAGGGCCTTAGTCAGGGAGGTGACCAAGAACCTGATGGTCACTCTGATAGAATTCCAGTGTTGCTCTGTGGAGAGAGGAGAACCTTCCAGAAGGACAACCATTTCTGCCACACTCGATCAATCAGGCCTGTATGGTAGAGTGGCCAGATGGAAGCCACTCCTCAGTAAAAGGCACATGACAGCCCGCCTGGAGCTTGCCTGAAGGACTCTCAGACCATGAGAAACAAAATTCTCTGGTCTGATGAAACACAGATTGGACTCTTTGGCCTGAATGCCAAGTGTCATGTCTGGAGGAAACCAGGCACCGCTCACCACCTGGCCGATACCATCCCAGCAGTGAAACATGGCGGTGGCAGCATCATGCTGTGGGGGTGTTTTTTGGCAGTAGGAACTGGGAGACTAGTCAGGGTAGAGGGAAAGATGAATGCAGCAATGTACAGAAAGACATCCTTGTTGATAATCTGCTCCAGAGCGCTCTGGACCTGAAGAATGGGAGGAACTGCCCAAAAATAGGTGTGTCAAACTTATTACATCATACTCAAAAAAACCTTGAGGCTGTAATTGCTGCCAAAGGTGCTTCCACAAAGTATTGAGCAAAGACTATGAATACTTTGAATGAATGCTTTTGTTTTTTTATTTTTAATAAATTTGCAAGAATTTCAAACAAACTTTTTTTTTTACTTTGTCATTATGGGGTATTATGTGTAGAATTTTGAGGTGAAAAATGAATTGAATCCATTTTGGAATAAGGCTGGAACATGACAAAATATGGAACAAGTGAAGCACTGTGAATACTTTCCGGATGCACTGTAGGTCTTCATCAGGAAAGTTATATATGGCAAAGGCAGATATTAATAAGAAATTTAAAGACTTTTACATAGATCTGTATAAGTCAAAAGCTATCTCGACTGGCAAGGAAATTAACAATTTCATAGAACCATTTGGGATTCCTAAATTGATCAAAGAGCAAAGGGAATTTTTGGATTCAGACTTATCTGTGGAGGAGGTAATGAAAGCCCTGCCTATGGGTAAGGCACCAGGACCCGATGGCTTTACCGTTTTTTTTTTTTTTTTAAGAGTTTTGCAACAGAGCTACCACCATTTCTACTAATGGTATATAACAAGGCTTTAGAAAAGACTACTCTGCCACCAACTGTGAGACAGGCTTTGATTAATTTGGTTCCTAAGAAGGGTAAAGATCTGGTTGACTGCAGGAAGTATCGTCCAATTTCTTTAATGCAGTTGGATGTTAAAATTATCTCAAAAGTGTTAGAAAACCAGTTAAAAAGGTCATTACATCTTTAATTCATATTGACCAGGTAGATATTATTCGTGGGCATAGCTCTCTTGACAATATAAAGACATTTGATCAATATTGCATGGAAGGTAGCCGAGCAATCTCCAATTGCCGCCATTTTTCTCAACGCTAAAAAAGTGTTTGATATGGTTGAATGGAACCATCTGTTCAAAATCTTGCAAGTATATGGGTTTGGTGACAAATTTATTAAGTGGAAACTAATGGGTTAATTTCTGTGTACTTTACACTAGGAAGGGGAACAAGACAAGGCTCCCCCCTTTCACCATTATCGTTTTGTTTAGCCACTGAGCCCTTAGTGGCTGCCTTAAGGGAGAGGGTTAATTTTCCAGGCATCACTGCAGGTGGAATGGTGCATAAACTTATGCTTTACGCAGATGATATATTATTATTTGTGTCTGAACCTAGTAGATCAGTTCCCTGTCTCTTCAGAATTATTGATTCTTTTTCAAAATTTTCAGGTTATAGGGTGAACTGGTCTAAGTCAGAGGCACTGCAGTTGACAGCTAATTACCCCTCGGTCATGTTTCAGCCAGGTACAGTACATTTCAGTGGCCTAAACAAGGTATCAAATATTTAGGTAATTTAAGAGAGTTTTAGGGATTTATATAAGGGTACACTGAAATCCTTTGAAAAGAGATTGTGCGACAGCTTGGTGTACCCAGATCTCAGTTTTTCAGATACTTGCAACTTCGTCATTTGCTTTTGGGGATTTTTAGATCCATTACATTGGCTCCAAAAGAAGCAGACTGGACAGAGTTTTACTGAGTTATGGGAAGGGTCACAGGGCTTCTATTTATTACTCTATGTTGATTCAGCAGGTGGGTAATGGGGCCTGGTCAGCCCTTAAGAGGACATGGGTCAAAGATTTTAACATGACATTAAATGATGAAGTGTGGGGTAAGATTAGTAAGAATATTAAAACAATGTCACGAGATGTTAGGACACATCTTATTTAATTTAAGATTATGCACCGGTTTTCTTGGATTCCCTCCAAACTCTTTAGACTTGGACTGCGTGCTACTCCAAACTGTTGGAGATGCAAGTCTGAAGAAGGAAATTTACTTCACGTTCTATGGTTGTGTGATAAGGTGCAGGAATTTTGGGAAAGGATTGATAAAACTCTTTGTGAGATTTCAGAGATCCCAGTACCATTTAGCTCAAGATTTTTATTTTAGGAGATGACTCAATCTGGACGGGTGGTGACAAACACATTAGAAGCTGGGTCCAATCTAGTATTATGATAGCGAGACAGATCATTCTATGGGATTGGAAGAGAAAGCGAGTGCCATCAGTCCAAGAGTGGGCTTGTGAGATGGCTAGAGTTGCAGCATTTGAAAAAATGTCATATAAGAGACTCGCATCTTTGTATACATATATGTGTATGTTGTCTGCCTGGAACCTCCTCCTCATGCTGGTCACCAGCTTGGTCCAACACTGCTGTGGAATGGCATCCTTCAACCAGTATTTGTCGCAAGTCAGCCAGTGTGGTTGTCTTGGTTGTCCAATGTGTTGTGGTTGTCACTCTGGCACATATAGCACACCCATGCTGATTTCCTTACTTTTTGTGCTAAGTGTGTATATACAGTGGTGTGAAAAAGTGTTTGCCCCCCTTCCTGATTTCTTATTTTTTTGCATGTTTGTCACACTTAAATGTTTCAGATCAAACAAATTTAAATATTAGACAAAGATAACACAAAATTCAGTTTTTAAACAAAGGTTTTTATTATTAAGGGAAACAAAAAATCCAAACCTACATGGCCCTGTGTGAAAAAGTGATTGCCCCCTCCTGTTAAAACATAAATTAACTGTGGTTGATCACATCTTTGGAAAGCTGAGTTCAATTTCTCTAGCCACACCCAGGCCTGATTACTGCCACACCTGTTCTCAGTCAAGAAATCACTTAAATAGGACCTGCCTGACAAAGTGAAGTAGACCAAAAGATCCTCAAAAGCTAGACATCATGCTGTGATCCAAAGAAATTCAGGAACAAATGAGAAACAAAGTAATTGAGATCTATCAGTCTGGAAAAGGTTATAAAGCCATTTCTAAAGCTTTGGGACTCCAGTGAACCACAGTGAGAGCCATTATCCACAAATGGCGAAAACATGGAACATTGGTGAACCTTCCCAGGAGTGGCTGGCCGACCAAAATTACCCCAAGAGTGCAGCGACGACTCATTTAA
>VUQI01034548.1:5678-19749 GCA_015106735.1 Paratilapia polleni
CTTCTTCTTCTCTCTCTCCCCCTTCTCTCTCTCTCTCTCTCTCTCTCTCTCTCTCTCTCTCTCTCTCTCTCTCTCTCTCCCTCTCTATCTTAGTAATTCTTTCTCTCTGACATATTATTTTCTGTCCATCTGTCTCTCACTCTCTCTGGCTTCACCTCTCTTTCTCTCTGACTTTGCCTCCCTCTTCCTGGGAGTCTTAATGTGTCTCTCTGTTGTTGGGCAACTGCAGAACATCAAGACATCCTCCCCCTCCTTCCTCCTTCCTCCCCCCCCTCTCCTTCCCCTCCTTCACCACCTTCTCCTCCTTCACCACCTTCTCCTCCTTGTCCTCAATAGACTTATCTCTGCCTCATGCCATGTGTCTTAAGGTGTGTGTCGTGTCGCTGTGACGGTGTATGTGCATATGTGCATGTAGAGGGTGTTCGTTTTTTTTAAACATGCATCTGTTTGTGCGTGTCGTCTGCACTCACAGGTGTTTGTACCTTATGCCTTATGTCTTTCTGTGAGAGAGTCAGTGACTGTGTGTGCATGTGTGGGAGGCCCGGTGTTGGCTGTTGCCTGCGTTGTCCTGTGTGCCCTCTCTATCTCTCCCTGTGCCACCTACCTGTTTGTGGCATACTTGCATTGTACCAGGCCTGACACCAGTGTTTGTCAACAGAGGGAAAAGCAGAGCGTGGGTAATTGGTGACTACTCAGAGTGCGGAGGAGAGAAGAGGGAAAGGCTAACACAACAATATAATAACAGGGGATATGAGGGAGAGGTGGCAAGGGACAGAAGGACAGCAGGAGGAGAGGAGGAAAACAGAATGAGTAATGGAGACTTGGGATGAAAATGAGGCTGGGAAAGGAGAAGAGAGGAATGAATTTGGAGAGTGCACAGGGACAAAGTTGGAAGGAAAGGCTAGTGGAGGGGAAATGAGTCTTTAAGGCTGGTGTGAGGAGGTCAAGAGCGACTATGCTGATACCATTCCTCCTGTCAAATTGAATTACGTTGCCTGCAGCAGCGGTTATTTTTTGCACATTCTTGCTCTCAGTACATTTAAACGTGTGCAAAACGCTCCTTCATCTAGAAAGAGAGAATAGCATTTATCTTACAAGTCTGGTAGAAGGCTCAAATTTAAATGTGAATGTGGCAAAGTAGATGTTTTCCTTTTTTTTTTTTTTGTTTGTTTGTTTGTTTGTGCTCACTTTGACATTAAGTTACTCAGGTAAAGACTAACGGTGTGGGAGGAAACAGTATTACAGTTTACTGACAGTCCACAGAGCTAGGGCTTGCAGTGCTGATGTCTCTGGTTGGTCCAGCCTTTAAGAAAACATCACTGTTGATGGGCTACGTTCCTATTCAGGCATGGAAAGGGACATGTTCATCTGAATATGATGATGTATGAGTGCAGAGTTTGGTTGCTTATGATTAGAAAGAAGAATTTGGTTAGCTGTGCACATGTAAATCCATGAAACCCATGTGTTATCATTATCCTTATCAGTTACTCTGCTGTAGAAAAAGTTTTTATGTTTCTTATGTCACGAATATTGAGCACTAAGTTTGTATAGTGTGTTTGCAGTGGAAAAAGTGGCACAATAACATGCAACAAATAAGCGTAAATACAAAAAAAAAAAAAAACCTTTCTTTCTTCTGCTGTTGATGGACATTTATTTTTCCACCAGAAAATGTACAAAAGAAAGGGTTCCTACATGACATCCAAACCACATTACTGATAAAACTGCTTGATCTCTGGGTTTTTTGGTGTCGACTTCAAAGTTGCATTGCAGATTTTGGTCTTTTTACTTCATTCTTCCATCTTCTCCAACTTTCACCTCACCCTCCTCCATTTCTTAGGGTCCCTCTGTCCTTCTCTGTTCTGTCTGTCCTTCCTTTAGTCTCATTGAATAGATCTGGGAAAACCTGTGTTAGTATGGACACTTTCTGTCTTAGCTACAGCACACTAAAAAGCTCTCAGGGCAGAACCAAAGACCTTGACTGCTTTTTGAAGCAGGCTGTCGCTGTATAATCGGTTAGCTTCTCTCAGAGGAAGGGGCAACACACACACACCCACACACACATATGCACACGCACACTGTGTAAGAGGCAGGCAGCCCCTCATTACCGGGCAGAGCCCTGGTCCCTGAGGACTGGACCCAGCACCTAATCCTGTATTTGTTCTTGGGGACTGTATCTGTGATTCTCCATTGAATGGAATATTAAGCACCCAGGTCTTTTGTGGAGCGTGTAAGCCATTTGGCTCCACTCATCTATTATTTATCAGCCTGGCAAATATTTTATCAGCCTTAGCCTCTCATGACCCACTCTCATGTGAAGCCCCCCCCTATAAATGAAGAAAAAAAAAAAGAGGGGTATGATTTCTTTTTTTTTTTTCTCCCCAATTTATGTTCCTTTTACTTTTTGCCTCATTTGTTCTAGAACCAGGACAAGGACACAGGGACATGTATTAAGTTGAATTAGAGAAGCAAATATGTGAAGTATTCCTCTGGAGTTGCCTTCAAGTTACCTTATCTAAGGCACACTGCTGCTTCCATGGCTTTGGAGATAGCACATAAATGGAAACTGAAATCTAGATTTGCTTTATAAATCATTATCTTAGTTTCAGACTCCCTTCTAAGCCAACTCCCCCAAGAAGAGAAGCAGAGAGACTCCTGTTTTCACTTTCAACCTGAGAGTAAATCATGCCAGTTGGGGGGCTCACCTTGAGGCCTGGTGGAGATAATTGGAGTTGGTTAGCGAGGTGTTCTGTGCCATTACCTCCTGGTACCCGCGAATGACTGGGGCTTGTCTCGCACTCCCAGAGGAGGAATACACTAGCCTGTTGGCTCTCCACTTAGTGTGTGCGTGCATGAACGCGTAGCACATGTACATATGTGTGTATACAGTAACCACAGCCAGATTGGTGACCTTTCGTGATCACAATGTAGTGGCCCCTTAGTATCATGGCTTTAGAAAAGCAAGAAGGGTGTAAGGGTTTTGATCGTCACTTTTCCACCAAGTGCTTCACTTTCATACATTAATATTCATAGCGCTGATTTATTTTCAGAATTAACAAAAAAAAACCAAACTGTTTGCCAGGGAATTAATCCTGACAGGAGCGTGGCATTGTTGTTTTATTTGAAGACAGCAGGAAGCAGAAATATGCATATGCAGATACACAGAGCAAGACACCAATTAAATGTTGATTAAGTCCTAACTATTGTGGGACTGGGTGTATGAGCAATTGCATAGAGACAATAAAAAAAAAACATTGCTTTTTTTTTTTCTTTTTCTTCTTCTCTACTGGCCAAACAGACATGCTAGGAGGGAGGCACATGGATGTACACAAACGCACACACACACCCACACACACACTTTCTGTTGTGAGCTTTTCAGATGTCCAGGCTTGATCTTTGGGTGGATTCAGAGGGGTGGGGCCCACTTTCTCTTTCTCTGGCAGCGGTGGTTTTCAGTGGCCAAGCTCACCCGCTTTTGGCCGGTCAATTGTGACACTGCGTGTGTCAGTGAGCAGGGGGTCTCCTGGCAGTTGCGCGTGTGTGTCTGATAGTGTGTGTCCGCTTCACACATTGACTGTGAAGCTGCAGCAGTATAACAGCGGCTGCTGCTCCAGGGTCCCGGCGGTATTGGCCTAGCCCGCAGTCTCTCTTGGCTAACTCATGTTTCATTCTTTGGCAATTTGCCCTAATGAAGTCCCGCAGGAGCCCCTCAGACCTCTGTTCTCTTTCCATATTTAATCATGTTATTTTAATCTGGGGGATGAGCTAACGCCTCTTTCTCCTGCCATGTCTGTGTGTGTGTGTGTGTGTGTGTGTGTGCGCTGCAGGTCATTACTGTAGCTGGGTTTTCATGTGATGAGATGTCAAGAGGGAGATGCCGGCTTTAAGACAATGGAAGACAATGACTTTAATTCTGTGTGTAATATTGGTTTGACAATGTAAAAAGCTTCTTTGAAAAGCAGTGTCATCCTCACGTGATTGCCTCTCATTATTTGTTAAAAAAAAAGAGGTTAATTATTCTGTATTTTTTTTCCCTTTTAATTTCTCAGTCATAGTGGTTGGGGTAATTTTGATTTTTATGGCTACTGTCAGCACTGTTTTGGCTTTCTTTTGTTGCTTTTGTGCAGGTCACAGCACAATCCCAATTTACTGACACTGATTTAAAAAGCAGTTAATAATGAAGACTGACTTTGTACTTGGGCACGTGTTTGTGTTAAAATGGGTCAGAATCGCTGTTTTAAAGTAAAGATTCATAATGGCCAGGTGCAATCGTAGCAAAATATTTTTGCTCTAATGACCTATGACAAGTAAATCAATACAGAGGACAGTGCTGAATGCATGTTCTCTGTGTTGTCTTTCTTTCGATCAATCTTTTTGATAGTTTTCTTTTCACGTCACTCTTGCTCTCTTCTGTTGTTTCTCTGTCATGAAGCTGTAAGCAGGTTGATCTTCAGCTTCCAGATCATGTGGTCATCAAAAACAGAAGAGGATATGTTAGTGTAAAATTTGAGCATGAAAAAGACTAATTGCATGTTTGCCAGTAACTCAGTATAATCAAACATATTATTATTTTATTTAACAGGAAATAACAGGATATTTTTTTGGAAGGAAGGAGAACTGCATTTCACTTTAGGCATTTCTAAATAAGTTTATTAGAGACGAGAACAAAAGGAAGAACAGTACTTAAATTTACTATGTTCTTTTCTTTCAGCTCACTCTAGTTTTTTTCTTTAGGAGGCACTTTCCGAGACTGAAGTCAAACTCTCAGAACTGTTACATTTTGTGTTGTTGTGGAAAGTTGTGTTGAGCTTTTCCCCATGTCTTTATCTTTCTGTGCAGTTAACTGCGTGCGTCCACGGTGCTGCTGCTTTGCTCTTTCCTATGTACTGGCAGCACATCTTCATCCCTGTGCTGCCCCCGCATCTTCTGGACTACTGCTGGTAAGGCTGACCACCTCTAAAGCACAATCACACACATGACAAACACCACGAATATCATCATAAATGTTTTCTCTCAGTTTCTTTTTTTAGCCACTTTCCAACACACACATACTGACACATATTGTAGACATGTACACACACACACACCATGCCATGTGTGCTGTTACGCACCAAGCTCTGCCACTAAAATCTTGGTGTAAAAGTGCAGACACTCATGTTCACACATTCTCCCACCAATTCTTCATGTTCTTGTGATTCCTCTTGTGGAGCGCCTTCTCGTGTGTGGCTCCTCAACATAATGAACAGCCCAGATCACCTAGCTCCATATTTCATGCCACTGCAAGCACCATGCTCTCATCATCTTCGCTCTCTCAGGGTTTCATTACCACTGATCCAACACAAATCCAACAAATCTGGATGGACTTGATTGAAAGTGAATGGAGAGCAGGAGTAACAGCTCATCTACAGATCTACATGTGTCCAGGTCAACTTCAGATCTGCACATGTTTAAAAAAAAACAAAAAAAAAAAAACCCCAAAGTGCTGAAGTTGGGTTACGTAAAAAGGAACTTTTTTTTTTTTTGTGTTGAATCAGTGCAGATAGCTCATGAAGTTCAGTGTTTTACCATGAGGGACACTTTGGCTTTAAGAAGCTATAAATCACTGACAGTGAAATATAATTTTCAACACTCTGCAAAGACTCATCATTATCTTATTCAATCACAGTGGTGTCCTCCACACACTGATTAGATAACGAAATTACATTAGATGCTCTGTGTGTGTGAGTATACACAGTGCATCTGAGTTTCTGCGCATGCTGGTGTGTATACTATTTGTGGATGTATCTGTGTAAATGTTGAACATTCATAAAACAGCAGCTAGAGCACGGGGCTCCAGGCCTGCTGCTTGTTTTTCAGTTGCTTTAAGCTGATTACAAGCCTGTGGCTTCTGAATCATTCTGGCCAGGAACACACTGACCCAAAACTATCCGATTATTACTGCCTCTGTAAACCTCATCGTAAAAATGGTTTCTATTATTTGACTGTTTTTGTTGATTTTATTCATCATGCTGAATGGGGGAACGGTCTATGATTCAACTTTTCCTTGCCACAAACTTTGAAAATGAAGATATATATCACACCAAATAAGAATGACATGATAATAACCCTGCAAAACACATTTTTTTGGAGTAAAAAAGAAAACTCTTGACACATCTGCCCTTTAGCTTTCTAGGAAGTGTTCCAAGTCTTTCTGTTCTTCCTGAAACCAGCAGTAGACTTGATAGAGATAAAAACTCTTAAATGTACTACGAAAGCATTTAGTCTGCTTGTTATTGTATAGTTCAGTTATTATCAAATAAACATAGTATTTGTAATTGATTTAGCAATATATAGAATAACTTAGCTTTGCTTTTCTAAGTTATAGTGTGCTATTTTTAAACTGTTCTTGCCTAATTTTGATCACATTTTATTTAAGCCTTTTTAAGTCGCAAATCACTGATGGCAAAATTATTCTTTAGAGGCAGGAAGAAGGAAAAACACACTGAGTCTTTTTACCTTGTTTTTAAGTTTGTCGCCCTGCTATGCCCATCAGTTATGCTGTGTCAGACCCATGGTGGTTCTTGGGGAAGTAATTTTGAATAGTGAACAAACATTACAATGAATGGGCAAAAAAAAAGTGCTGCCCATACTATAAACATCTAATGACCTGGACAGCTGGATTAAACAGTATATTTCTAGTTATTTTTAGTACATCTAGTACATATCTGTTGCCTTACAGTAATTTAGTTTTGCAGGCTAATTTCCAGTAGTGTTAAGTTTGATTATTTTTAGGTTTAGTGACTTTGTTATTTTTTAATGGTACATCATTACCACTTTTCTTGATATATAGTTTCAAAAATGTGATCAAAAATGCCGTCACAAGTTAGACCTGTCAGGTCTTCAAATTTCAGGCTTTAATCAGACTACCAATTATAAACCTTGAATGTATTTAGTTTGCATTTATATAATACAGAGAAAAGAAACAAACTCCCTCAATGAAGCAGCTGTGATTCTTGGTCGGAAGAATCACCAAATGTAGAAGAATCATATGATGTCAAAGGTTACATTCATCATTGAAGTACCCTCCATGAATATTTCCTTACTTCATGTAACCACTTGATATTGACTCTGCTCACAGCTTTGTTTTACTCTTTCTGTCCACAGTGCCCCTATGCCATACTTTGTGGGAGTTCATCTTAGTCTGCTAGAGGTATGTTAGTAAATCTGTTGGTATGTATAAGCATATAAATGTGCATGTATATGAATGTACTTCATCTGCATGTTTAAATATATTGCTCCAAATTAGGAATTTTAGGATCCTTGTCAGTAGATTTTAATGTAATGTGTACATTTACATTTAATACTTTACATGAGGAGAGGATGCTTGTATTTGTACTGTAAATTGGTCATTTGTATTATTCTCTCTGTATAAATGACCACCTAATGCTGCCTGTGGTTTGGTGAAATGTACTCTTAATTCTATTAAAAGAAAAAAAAAGCATCTCCAACAGTGATTCAGAAAAATTGACAGGTATTTTTTTTCTTTTTAACTTCCTCTATTGCTTTGGTGCATTCTTAACCATAAGTACAAAAGACAGAGAGAAAGCCAAAGAAAGCATCTGCAAACAAAGAGCTTTTCTACTTCATTGTTAAGCCTTGTGTTGGTTGGGGGGCAAGTCATCACCAGCACTGCTGTTTTGTGTGAATGCTTGTTGCAAGAACACACACATTTGCACTTGTGTGTAAGTGTTAGTATGTAGGTGTTTGTGTGTGTGTATTTGTGCAAATGCATATGTTCTAATGCACGTGTGTGTGTGTGTGCGCGCGCACGTATGTGTGTGATATTTGTCTGACAGTTGCGGCAGTGGCAGTATTTATCACACTCTGCATCCGTGACAGACCTTCTTTCCGCCACTACATAATTAGTCCAGATCAGCATGTGAGCCTCCACTGCACAGGCTGTCACAAAAGTGACAAACTAGAAATTCACACACAATGCTGCTCCCCCCACACCTGCCTGCATCCTGCACCACACTGAAATAATTGTTGAATTTGTCGCCATCAGGATGCACGCAGAACACCACAGCATCACTGTGTTGTTATTGATGCATGAGGTTTTGGTGCTGTGGAAAATGTTTGCACGGTCCAAATGTTTTCTCTCGGTGCCATTCTTCATTTTGCGAGCGCATGTCTGTGTGTGTTACAGTAAAGATGTTCTAATAATTTTTTCCACATGCCATTTTTCATCCTTAATCGTAAAGGAGTGTGATAACGGTGTGGCTTTAACTGTGGCTGCTATATTTTCATGTTCCTGGGGCTTCAGGACAGAAATAACTTTGTCTCCTGGGAAACACACCTGGGCCACACTATGGATTGAAATATCTGAACATTATTTCATGATTTAATAATCCAGCAAATACTAATATCTTGCTCTTTATTATGTTAAAACATGCCAAATACACAGAAATCCTCCAGCATAATAATGATTATATAATGGAAAAATAGTTAATTGCTTATAGGTGTTTAAAAAGAAACAAATATGTATACTTTAATTAATACTTTCTGTAATTATTAAAAGAGCTTCTACCTGCATTGAACATGATATAATGACATTTAAACTTGTTCAGTGTTGTGAAATAATGATCAGAATTGTCTAAGATGTCCGTCTGCTGCTGCAATAACATTGTACATTTTCTCTGTTAGAGAGTACGCAGTCGATCACTGGAGGATGTGGTCATTCTGAATGTGGACACAAACACCCTGGAGAGTCCCTTTGATGACCTGCACAACCTGCCCAGCGACGTGGTGAGACAGAGAGACACACACACACAGATTTTATTGTCCGCTTTTATTGCTATATTACACATCACACACCAAAGGTTAATTTTTCTTCTTTCTTCTGAATCTCACTTGCATAAACACACATATTCTTGTCCTCCAAAGTAATCTCACACTCGCATGTGTGCACACATACACGCACGCATAGAAAAAGAAAAAAAAAAAATAACCACAAACATATACACACCCAGAAACTTGTCAAAGTATAGCTCTGTCCCCTCCCCGCATCATTAATGACTGCAGTACTGGCTCCTCAGATTGTGGCTGTCTAAAGTAAACTCCCGTCGCGTCGTATGACGCTTGAAGGCAAACAGCATTCCCCGACCATCAGAGGCTTGTGGGAAAATGTGAAACTCCCTTCCCTTCATCTCCATCCATTCTAATCATTATTTCACAAAGTCTTGCATTTCTGCCTGCCCACTGGCACGTTTCTGAGAACGAGAGATAGGAGGAGGGAACAAGGCAGAGAAAAGAATAGAAAAGAAAAGGCAGAGATGGGTGATTTTGTAGGGGGAGAGAGTGGGAAGAAAGGGGCCAATTACCAGTGTGGGCAGTGAAGCCACCTGCCAGCGCATCGTCTCTTTAATTAATGGAGCACTGACGCCGGTCAGTGCTACAGGAAGCATCACCATGGCGTCAGGGTCACTCACACATTTACGCACATGTACAAACGCGCATACATACACACACCAACGTGGAGAACAACACACATGCTAGTCTTCCCTGTCTTTGTGGACGCAGGAATCTGTTTGTTTAGCTCTTCTTCACAGTGTGTGTATTAAAGCTCCTCTGCAAGACACTGAGGCCCCGCTGAGGCTGTGGACGCGCTATTACCCACGCTGCTAACAGTATATACTCAGGTTCCACCGCCTACCGGACTCCTGCCCCACCAGCAGTACATAATTTAATCCACTGCCCAGCAGACTCCAGACCTGCTCACACTCCCACACTTCTCTGGTTCTCCTGATTTAGTGCTGCTCAGCCTACTATGACTGCTAGCGTCTATGAATGCCTCTTTACTATGTGCAACAGTACGATCTTTTTTACACTTTCTACCATTTTCTGCCAACTCTCTAGCCTGTTTGCCTGCCTGCCTTATTGCTTGCCTGACTGCTCGAGTTTCATGGCACCTGTCTGCCTTCTTGTCTCTCTCTCACAGCACTTCCCGCCAGCCTGGACGTTTCTCGCACCCGCTGTTTGCTTCTCATGCTTCTTTGCCTGTGTGCCTGTCTGGCTACCTTCTTCTCACTTCTTGCCTGCTTGCTTTTCTGAGCCCAGGGACTGAATCTCTAAATTAAATTGCAAACTGAGTTTGTCATAAAAAAGAGTCAGGGCTTTTGAAAGCGACAGAAGCAGAGAGAAAAGCCTTTGTCTTTGCTGTGTGATAAATTAAGTGGCAGGCTCAGAGCCTTTTTGCTTTGATCCCCTACTCACCATTTTTCCTGACTAATGACAGAACATAGCCTGCATATCATGTCAAATTACTCCACCTGAAACGGAAACTTCGCTGGCATTAATATATTTATTGTAACAAATTGTTGTTGTTTTTATTCCTATTCATTTTTTTCCCTCCTGTCTCCTCTTATCTTTTCACGGAGGTTAGTGGATTAATAACAAAGCGAGCAGGTACTAATTGAGTGGAATTCCAGGTCTCTTGTTAGTTTGCTTGTTAGTGATGAGGACATGCCACATGGCATTTGATGTTTGTGTTTACACAAAAGGAGGCATTGTGCAGTTTGTCAAACTGAGGCCTGAAATCTTGATTAATGCTGAGTGATTCTCTGCCTGGGCTGAGCTGCCGCACATTGTTTCTGAGCTATTAAAATCACTCTTCATTTCTCTCTAATTCTCACTGTAACGCTGGCTACTTAACACTCAGGCTTTATTCAGTGTGAAACAGAAGCCCTGAGACCTATGAAGTAATGATTATTCTCACTTTAAAGCCTGGCATCACTTTGTATGAATATATAAAGCATAAAATGGATTAAAAGGTAAAGGCCACAGGCAATTTTGTGCGTATTTCAAGTCTAACTAAAAACAAAGCACCCTGATGTTGATTTAAGCAAACCTTTGGAGATCCATCTAATTGTGGCAACGCAGGCTGCGAACACATGTGGACTCCGTTATGAGGATCGGCTGACCAGTGGCCGTGCTTTTAGCAGGTTCAGAGTTCACAGTTGTCCTGAATTAGTCTCTCTCTTTCAGACGGGACCCCTACTCCACCTCCGCTTGTGCCCACCCCTTAATGGTCTTTTCCCACAATTTCACACATAATATTTTAGATTTATTGACTATTACAAATGCTACCACGCCAGTAGCGGTTCCGTTTAGCAAAAGAAGGAAAGATCTGAATGAGAGTAATTGGTAACGGGTCAGAAAAGGATGCCACAAACGTTTGAGGGTAACTCTTGCTATTGTTTAATTGGAAATGTCACATTAATCAAAGATTCAGAATTAACTGTTTTGTTTTTTTTTGTCTTGGATTTGTGTTTTTACACCCGGTGCAGTTTGACATTGAAAATTACTGTATTACTATTTTAACCTTCTCATTTTTATTTATAACATAAATAATATTTGAAGAATGTCAGTCCTATTTTTAATCAGTGTGTTCTGGTGTCTTTGTATGAAACACCAAAAGTAGATCAGGGAACTTTTTTTGTTGCTTTTTTGTTTGTTGGCTGTTATTTTAAATAAACAGTGTGATATTATGAGACAAATAGACCCTGAAATTTTGCATAGTGTATTTTGGCAGGATTCTGCATTATTTAAAATTGCTTAAGTGAAACCGAAAGTTTCGATACTTTTTATACATTAATGTTGATCTCAGAACAGGCGATGCTTGTGTCAGTAAAAGCAACATGTTGACAAGCTCACTGAAAAGGAATATTCAATAAAAATAAAAAAAGAAGAAGAAAAAAGCTCTAGTTTTTCCCTGGAAGATCAAGGTATTTTTGTTTCTTTTTCTGAGATCCACAGTTCTTCAGCACAGAGATTGTGCTGATAAAGTTATAATTGGCTTTTGGTTGGTGGAGCTGTTTACTTCGCCAGTCATTAAAAGTATCCAAGAATAGCAAATTAGGAGTCTGTTAATTCTGAAAACAAACATTGCGTGTCTGAATCTGATTTTTATTTGATCCTGGCAATTGATCTCAAACCAATGATGGAGGAAATTTTTTCATGTATTATTCTTTCTGTGCCACATATTCAAGGTGAGGTGCTACAATGCAGCTTACATCTTTATTTTCAGATGCTCCCTCTCACATCACAGCCTAATTCCTTCTATTCTCCTCCTCTCTGCCTCTCGCTACTTTGCTGACACCGTGTACCCATACATACCTAGCCTTCATACATTTGATCATTTGTATTCCCAATCAAGGGGGAAATTTACGGCGTACACTCCTACTTCCTGTATTTCAAGCCTACATTTGGAGGTTTACAAATGAATGAGGGGGTTGAGGTTGTGTCTGCGCGCCTCTCCTGAGATCACCTGGCACACTTAATCAAACATCGCGGCTTTAATTTGGTGTTCAGTTTCTGACATTTTCCAGAAAACAACATCTACATCATCATCTACAACAGAGCACAGCCGACAGCAGGCAACACTCACACGCAGATGCGGAGACACACAGAGACACCCACACGCTGTCGGCCAGGAATGTTCATCAGCGACATTCAGATGTAGTTCAGGAGTAAACTTTTGCTACTCACAGATTTTTGGTTTGTCCACCACTTTCTCCCATTTTCAGTTTAGGTAAAGCCAAGTGTGCTTCGTTTAAGGTCGTCTTCTCAGTAAAGCAAAGCTACCTACAGTAAAGCCCTCACATGCTCTACTAACTACATGGTAGCTCAGTGCTGGGAATGTAGTTGCTCCACCTCGGTTACACACTGTACTTTTCCAGAAACAGTCTTGGGATCTACACCATATAATAACAAGCTCCAAGCAAAGTATCTAATTTTGCTGTTGCTGTTGTTGAGTCTGTATTGTACCAGCTGCAAATGTCAGAATGTGCTCATTTAAAGGCATTATTTTACAGGTTGTGATTGTTTTATATGGCACTGAACTGTGCGCACACTCTCTCTGCAGTGTTAGCAGCCCTTCATTTACTCATGTGGAGTTTAAAAAGCTGCACTTCATTTTCACATAGTCGGTCTGCCGGCGGTTCACTCTGGATTAGAAGTCAAAAAGGGAGAGCAGCATCACCCACTGCGTTAGTTATTGAAGTGAGGGATGACATTTAGCTGTAGTTAATTATGTATGCAAAACTCAGCTGCTCAGCTGCTATAAGAGGTCAGCTTGACAAAGTAACCCCACACCGGGCAGAATCTCATGGCAATGAGATAGCCCTATTAAAACACACACACACACACACACCTACGTAGACACACACACACAGTTTTCCCCCTTTACTTTCTCACTGTTTCTCATTTTGCCTGACTAATGTATTGGAGTGCATGTAGTTAACAACAGATCAACATACTGAATGATTAAGAATTATGTACTTTATACCTGAATGGATATGTTCTAGTTTTCCTCATTAGTGCATATGTATTTCATTTCATTGCTTTGCTGATTTTTATATTTTTTGAGGGTTTTTTTTTTTCCTTTTATTTTTTGCAGTTATACCTAAAACTAGTACTGATCATTATTTGCTTAGTTAAACTGACTCTTCTTTGTTGTGCAGTTTTATAGTTAATTTTAATTTTGAGTTTAAAAAGAAAAAATAAGATATCTAATATTTATCTCTAATTGAAAGAAAAAATGATTTTCATAGACTCCAAGTTGCATGCTCTTTGTGTACATGAACGCGTGTGCACGCGTGAGAGTATATGTCGGTTCTCTGTGTGTCTTTGTTGAGATTTGTGTGTGTGTGTACAGTTCAGACTGCAGCACATCAAAAGAAAGTGGGAGATTTTCATAACTATTTTTTTTCTTTGTAGTTCTTTAATTGCGTCCCCATGGCTTTCTTTCCCTGGACAGATTCTTAAACAAAACATTCCTTTTTTGTGAGAAGAAAACCCAACTTTTTATTCATTTTTTGTAACAACAGACAAGTGTCAGGGTCATTATTTGTGATAGGGTTTTTTTTATGCTCAAGTGAAAATTTTAAGTAAAATTCTAAATATATATTCAAGGTTTGTGTTTAACTTTTTTCCATTTACAGTTTTTTTTTTTTTTTTTTTTTTTTTTTTTTTTTTTTTTTTTTTTTTTTTTTTTTTTTTTTTTTTTTTTTTTTTTTTTTTTTTTTTATGTGGTGTA
>VUQI01034548.1:49605-75573 GCA_015106735.1 Paratilapia polleni
AAATGTCCTCTGGACTTTCCTCTGGAATTGGATGCCTCCAAGTAAAGCGTCTCATGAACTGCGATCACGGTACTCCAAAACCACAAACTGAGGCCATAGTATTGCCGTTTTTTTATCTGCTTTACCAGTTCGAGATTTTTTTTTTACTTGTTTAAAAAAAAAAATCCCTTTCTACAAATACATTTACAAACAAAAGTTACTTAATAGGATGGAGATATAGTTTCACTTTTTTCAACTATATACAGTATTTCTTTCTAATAATCTCTAATAATGTCTTGTATTTTTCATCTTATAATGTATTCACAATGCAGTACCCCAAACGATGCACTAATTGCATTTTTGTTAAAGGAGTAGCCAACAGAGGCACACGGAGGAATTTTCCGTGTTTGCTTAAAGGAATTTAGAAAAGGCTCAGTACTGTGTTGGGATTAAGAAGGGATGTTAACTCCTCACACCACCACCACATCACTCTTTAACTTGCGGTGTTCCAAACATTTCACATGATGAATTTGCACACGTGGGTTAACAAATAATGCTTAGTTATTACTACCAGCTACTAAAATCTTTAGTAAACAGCAAGTGAGGCAGGGTCTTTTAAACATAAAGTCCACATGGGCCTTTTAAAACTCACCATATGCTGTGTAATATGTTTCTTTTTATCACTATGCCTTATACGGACGTGTGATTTGTTTTTAAAACTCTGGTGTCTTAACCTATAGATACCACAGCGGGTACTTTGTAATCAGAATCACTGATACAGTCAGATCTTAAATACAGATAGTTCCTAATCTGTATTTCTTTTCGATTAATAGAATAGTTAATGTATATAAAATGTGCTTTAAGATGTTGTTTTAATTGCATTCCAGATAATGTGATGTGCATGTAGAAATCTCCTCAGGACACTTTTCACACTGAAGAGATGCCAGTCTGAAGTGAAAATGAGCAGCCTGAGAGAGCCAGTATCCCTGCTTCAGTTTCTTTTCTTTTTTTTTTTCTTCCCCCCCCATCTCTTTTTCCACCATCACGACTCCTCTCCTCAAATTGTCCACCTAATTCTCTGCCTTTTACTGCTCTCAGCACATCTGACTCTCACTTTTGACCTTAAAAAATATGGCCAGTTGTTGCCGAGCTCATGAAGTTTGGAGTGTGGGTGGAAAAGGTGAACTTTAAAGGATTTGACTGGAGGTACTCTATATTTTTACGATCAACAAATCCCATGAAAAGACCAAAACTAACAATGCTTTATTCACATTATTCTATCTCTCAGTGCTATCAGACTTCTGTATTTTACCTTTTAAAATAGGTGGTCGTAATGTATTTGTTGCAGATTGTTTTCAGCTGCAGATTATTTAGTAAGATGGCTTCGTTGTTGGTGAAACTCTGGTTGCTTTTGGTCTTTTCATAGTATTTGCTGACCTTAGGAAAATCTGGAGTATCGCCAGACTTCTGTTTCGTTCTTTCTCATTTTCTTTGCCTTTCTCACACGAGGGAATAGGTGGGAGTCACACTGTAATATAATGCAGTGGTTGATGATTGTACTGTAATGAAGCAATATAGTTCTCCTCAGAGTAGCTACATGGATGTAACGTGTACAGAGTCTAAAGTATTCCTGTAACAGACTCTCCTGTGGAGAGAAGCGGCGCGTCCAGAGACTGTGGCTTCCCATCATTCACTGCGTCACCACAAACCCAGAAAAAAGGAGAGCTCTTTTTCGTGTGCTTGTGTCGGGGAATATTACATTTATGGTTCGTTGTTCTTATGATTTATGCCAGACGCCAGTCGGTGTGGCAGTTTAATAGCAGCTATTTCTCCACTTTTTGAGTGCTGCTCTGCGTTAACGATTTGCTCATAAAATCTCTGGCATGCTTCTAAAAGCCCAAGAATCGGTCTTAGCAATTCCAAAAAGGAAAAAACAGACTCCAGAAAAATTTCTGTACTGGCCTTCATGCATTGTAAACATTAAAAAAATACTTATGTACTATGCAAACATTTAAAATGCTCAAAAAGGTTAGTTTTCTTTAAGAGTGATTAGATTATATTTTAATATAAAGTCACAATTAGGTTGCTTTCTGGTTGAAGGTAGCCTCGTGTGTCCCTAAATAAATAAATAACAAAGACTATTTAAATGTATGTGAGCTGAGGTGTGTTAATGAGTTTGTATGGCGTGCCTTATACAGTATAAGTATAATCACATCAAGGTACAGTATTATAGGAAGGAAGGGGTATGCAATGTTTTCAGACCACCCTACATCACGGTAAGGAACACTGAATATTTTGGTATTTATATGATGATCAAACACAAGAGCCCCATTTGGACTTGAGGAACTAACCTGAAATGAACTCGGGTACTCGCATTGTTTTTGTAGCCGTCTTGTTTTCGAGTTACGGCTGCGGTCCATCTGGTTTCACTCAGTGTTTTTCTTTGCTGCGGTGGCTGGTGGGAATCTTCCTGCTTGTGTTTAAGAGAAGATCTCTGAATTTCTCTGGGATATTTTATCCTTCTGTAAATTAGGTACTTTTTCTTTGATTGTTAGCTGATTCATTGTATTGTGTGTGCTCTTTTTTTTTCTCTCTTTTTTAAAAAAACACTTTTAAACTTATTCTGAGCTTATTCTTTACTTAAAAAAAAAAAATTCTCAGAGGAGTTTCTCTAGTTGATTTCATAATGATGAAAAATTATTTTCAACTGAATAGACATGTATTTTTGCTGGCTTGAGTATATTTTCCTTGGATAATATATGATTGGTGTTGTATGTTGTAAAAAATTGACACCTAATATTTGAATGTTTTAGATTTTATTTTTGGAGGAAAAAAAAAAGAGAATATTAACAAATGTCCCATGTAGCCATTCATATTCAGATGCATTTGACAACTTGTAATCGAAATCCGCAGACTGATGCTTGCTTGTACGCAGTAAAATACTGTTGTATCTGCATGTACGTACCCGTTTGTGCTGGTTCTATTGGTATTCATTTTGTTTCAGTATTTAGCACCTCCATCAAATTGATAATGGTGGAAATTAACATCAGGTCATTCTGCCTCGCATTGAGTATTGTGGAGTAAAATGTCATCTGCAATCCGTTTCATGTAAAATACAAAAATATATATTTCTGCTCTTTTGTTTACTAGCTACTGTAAATGTAACCATAGAGGATTGAGGGGAGAAATACTTGAGCATCCAGCTGCTGCTGTGAGGATGATTTGAAAGCTTTAGTAACTCTGGTCCCATTTACACTAAAAATGAGAGGAAATCAACTTAAGTGTCTGCAGCTAAGGAAACCTGGTAGTCTGCTAACAGTAGAGTGTAAAGTTTGGTAGTTATAATTGTCCTGAAATTGTACATTTAGAGTGAGTTGGAAGTGATAGATTTATGTAGCGTCTTTTACTAATTATGGAGTTAAAACACAGGTTCATTGATACAAAGATAATAATGTCACTTCCCCTAAACCACACACTCGTAAGCAGATAATTTACACTGTAGTGACAAGTACACTGAATGTTACAGTCAGCAACATTTTTTTCCTCTGTCTCTTGTTTGGGTATTGTAATGATGATTAACTCTTTGATATGCCATTTACTGATTTTTCTGATACTGTGCACACTTGCATGTTCTCACTGCAGAGGAACAACTGTCTTAAATAACTGAGGTCAATCTAATGTGCTATCGATGAGTAACCTGGTACAACTGCACATGATGTATGCACTGTGAACTGAAAATAAATTATACCGTTTCATGCTTATGCATCTCTGGACTCCTAACGTGTTGTCTTTACATAGATAGAATCACATTTGTGGGGAACAGTGTGGTTTTTTTTGTTGTTGTTGATTTAGTTTGTGTGGTTATGATGGATTTACAGTCAAAAGTGGATCACAAACCAGGCGGGGACTTTCTGTGCAGTATATCAGTTTTAATTATTTGAGTACTTGCAAATGTGGTTTGCTACTTCTTACAGTAATTACACGAGCTCCTGCTTTATTACGTAATCTTAGGGTACTGTGGCAAAATCTAGTTCAAGCACATTTACTTTTGTTCATTTGTGCTCACAGTGTCATTTAATATATAAAGGTGTCTTATCAAATGATGGCAAACTAACAAAGAATGGGTAACTGAATGTTTCAGTGTCAGTGTATTGGCTTATTAATTAAGAAATTATTAAAGAAGACTTTTTTTTTATTACTTTATGTAATATAGTCATGCTAAAAAGAAGGTTTTCACAGCACTGCAGAGCAAGTGTGACCACCTCTATAAAAGTAGGTGTTTTGGCAGTTTGCTTGTCTATAAATAACATTCAGGTGTGTGTTAACACAATGCCACAATCTTCCCGGGAGTGGTGGATGTAGATGTACCAAGCAAATTCACCCCAAGGTCAGGTGCAGTGCTCGGAGAAATTGCAAAAAAACCCCAAGAGCTACATCTCAGACTCTACAGGCCTCAGCATGTTAAAGTTCATGACAGTACAATTAGATACAGACTGAACAAACATCACCAGTTTGGAAGAGTTGCCAGGAGAAAGCCTCTTCTCTCTAAAAAAGAACATGGAAGCACGGCTTAGGTTTTACAAAGTTGCATCTGAACAAACAACAAGACCGCAAAATCCACTTTGGTTCCAGAAGATGAGACCAAAGTGGAGATGTCTGGTCATAATGCACAGCACTACGTTTGGTGAAAACCAAACAGCATATCAGCACAAACACCTCATACCAACTGTCACGCACGGTGGTGGAGAGGTGATGATTTGAGCTTGGTTTGCAGCCACAGGACCTGGGCACCTTGCAGTCAATGTAATGACCATGAACAACTCTGTATACCAAAGTATGCTAGCCTCAAATGTAAGGCCATCTGTCCATCTGACAGCCCAAACTGGGTCATGCAACAGGACAATGAAAATACAACAGAATGGCTGAAAAGGATCAACGTGTTGCAATGTCTCAGTCAAAAACCAGACCTCAAACTGATTGAAATGCTGTGGTGAGACCTTAAAGAGAGCTGTGCGTAAACAAATGCCCGCAGACCTCAGTGAACTTTCGTTTTCACAAGACTGTATACTGTCACAGTGAGGGATTCTCATGGCCAAAGCTATAAATCATGGTCTCAATATTTGTACTAGCACAGTTTATATGTCAGTGAGAGCAGATATCCATATCCTTATGGATAACCCTTCTCTGTGGATAATATGGTTATCTCAGGCAAACAGCTCACAAACCTTGTGTTTGTGAGGGGCAGCCAATCAGAAGAAAGTTGGCTTAAAGGGAGAGAAGCTTAAAAAATTTAAGACAGTGGATGAAGTGAAGGGGTATACCCAGGCCCAGTATAATCCGAATAAGGATTATTTTGAACTGTTAGTCGTTCAAAGCTACTGCAGTAGAGTCCAAGAATAAAAATATGGAGGTGGAAGTGTAACATCACACTGTTCCTAATAACATGTTCTACTTTGTAGACATCAAATAAATTACAACAAATTCTGTTTAATTAACAAGCGATTTTCAATCCAAATCAAAAGTATCAAAAGCAAAAAAAAAAAAACCCTCACAGTTTCACAATAACAAAAATAATCATTACATTATATACAATTTTAATGGCTGTCTAGACAATTCTGACTTCTATAAATATAATGCAACTAATCCTAAAACCTGACTGCTAAGTAAAGAGTAAAGTAAAGTCAGTAAAGAGCTACAGTAAGAAAAATCCAGTGCGAATGTTCACTGAAAATGAACATAAATCAATATTAGTTGACTTAAAGAAGAATTAGATACAGCATTTTCCTGAAATAAATACACAAGGAAGGAATTTCATGTTTTTAAAACACAAGTCTTACGGTATTCCATATTTGTCTTAATTTAAACAAATCCCATTAATCCCTGTGTAGCCAGAGCGTTTCATGGCTTTCACCTCTGCACCATAGAGTGCCATGATGTCCGGTGTGTGACATTTTCCTTCAATACAGTGAATGTGGACATTGTGGCCTATTCTAAAATACTGTGCCCACTTGCTTCAAGACATTACTAACTCTTTTTTCTGCACACTTGTGGTCTTGTCATGATTTCTGTCTTTAGCAGTAACCAGTGGGTTAACTGAGAGATGGACCAGTATACTGTTTGATGCACTAAGACAAAGAAAAATATAGAATAGTTCCAGGTTTATCCCTTAAATGAGGAACATCCTGACTTGTTTCCAAATGAGGCTTAAGACAATGTGTTTGTGTGCCCTAAATTCCAACCAGGTTTTCCTTTCAGCGCTCACTGGTCCATCAATCCTAAATATATGGATCAGGCACAGAGATGTGACAGACTCGATCCATTTTGAACTCCAGTCTTTCTATGTAGATGGATATACTTCTGCACTGTGGAACCAGGTGCAAAGCATCACAAAGATGGATGACGCTGCTGAAAATGAAAATGCCGTCACACGATCGTCCTGCATGTGTATATGCAAATAAAGAAAGACGGCAGTAATTTAAAATAGGGCCACTGTGAGCCTCCATGTCTCCATGCAGGCTCCAGATTTTCTATTCAAACTGCACCACTTGTATATCTAACATCAGGTGTAATTCACAGTCTCATTTCTTTTTATTACTATCAGTACCATATTATCATCCTGCATGTAAACACAATTTCCACCTGCATGTCATATCAGTCTCTCCATGGGCGGTGGCTGCGTGATGCTCCACATCTCCACTCGTGACCCTTCCTTCTCCTGCCGGCTGGGACTGTAGGTGCCGTGGGTGGCGCGGCGATTTAGGGCCACCACGAGGCCAACAGAGGTCAGGATGACAACCAGCAACAGGATGACGGATGCCAGACTGATAGACAGTAAGAGGTCAGAGGTCAAACCCTCAGAGGTCAGCTGAAGGGAAGTGAGAAAGAGAGGGAGTCAGAGGGAGAAGTGGTTCCTGCAAATGTTTTGGGTTTAAAGCTCGTACAGAGAACACATGGTTTATTCCTCTGTCTCTCTCACATGCACACTCTTATTCCTCACACTCTCACACACTTTTCCTCTCCTGACTCCTTTACACTACACCAGGCGCTCCACACGCGCTGCCAAAGTGTTGATGGATGTGTTTCCCAGCTCAGCAGGTGGGTTGCGACCACCAGGAGCCTCGAGTTGCCGCGGACTCAAACCTCCCTCCGTCTGCCGCCTCTCTCGCAGTTTGGCTGCAGCAAGCGCCAGCCCCAGCGTCACCACTATCGCCAAGCCAACCAGACACGGTGCCAGAATGGCGGCCACCCGCGAGCTGTATAGAGCACGCTCCGTTTGTGAAGGATCTCACACACACACGCACACACACACACGTACAGGCAAAATCTTGCCTGATGATCCCATCAGAACATACACACTCGCACCCAAAATAGCTCAAACATACACAAACAACTCTTTCAAGGCAGGACTAAAAGCTGAAGTGTCCGATTTGTATCCATGTACTTTAATGACTTGTGAAACCTGCTAACATTCACACTTAACTTACACTTGTGGCCATTTGATCCTCACACACACACACACATAAAATACAGCATCCTACACGCAAACACACAGATGTTGGTCACCAATCAAACCCCAGTGAATCAAGATTACTTAAAGCTTTGCAGTGCAGCAGGGGAGTGATTGTTAACATTCATTACCCAGCAGCAGAAAATGGAGCAGCAGATGCACTAACATCAGCAGTTGTGGTTGGTGAGATAGTTGTGAGTCTCTGAGTGGCTGCTACAAGGTTACAACAGCACAACAGCTGTAAGTCTCACTCCGTAACACTTGCTGACAGCATCTTCATAGCTAACACACAAGGCTACGAAAAATTATCTCAGAAGTCAGCAAACTTTACACCGAGCAATCAACATGGAAACATAATTCTAATAAAAACACAACCATCCATATCCTGAGGCAAAAAATAACTTCTGCGCTCACGCTTGACGCTGTAGACATTAGATTTTCTTCCCCCTCGCTACAGGTTCTTTGTTGACTCCTGGAAAGTGCTTACCTGTCACTGCAGCACACTCGCCTGTCAGAGCAAGTGTGACACAAGCGAGTTGGAGCAGCCTGCAGCCAGGACCCGCCATCAGTCACCGACTGCCACACACACAGACCCAGAGATGTCTAACTAACCAGTCTCTAAGGTACACGACGAGGCCACCCTGAAGCCTCTGCAGAGCGGCTTCGCACACAGAGACGGCAGCAATGCTTCCCTGCTGTCAGCACTATCAACCTGCTCTGTGTGTGTATAAGTGTGTGTGTATCTGCCAGATAAGCTGCCCTCACAGGTTTCTGTGAAGCAGACCGAACTTCTGTGAATGCCACCAGCTCTCTGCTGAAAGTGCACTTCGGCGCCAGATGCTGCTTTTTTGCTGGCAAAGCACATTTCTTCCTCTGTGCTTACCTCGCGCTCTAAGGATGGCCACATCAGTGCCGATGCTGAAAAACTGCCTCCCATTTCCTCCCCCTCTTTCCTCGCCACTGAAACTACCTGTGCTTGCAAAGGACACACACACACACATATATGCATGCACACTTGAAAAATACATGATGGAATAGAGCAGGTGTACAAGGAGAGCGCCACTGCATGTTCACTACATGCTCAAAAGCATGTGAAGATTACACGATAAGTCATTTCTGAATACTGAAACTGTTTTTTCTTACTACAAATATTCACTTGGTTTATACTGAACACAATCAATCCTGCTTTTTCGAAACAGTTTTCCTGGAGCTAACGCAAAGCTCAGGCTCTCCAAGTCAGAGGAATCAAGTGGATGTCTTTCAAAAATGTCTTTTAAGCACTAAGTTCTGTGTTTTTGTCATTATCCTTGTGATGGAGCTCAACGGGAAAATACTGATGGAATTTTACAGTTCAAAGACAGACTGCTCAGAGTAGAGGTCTGCACAGTTTTGCCCTTACTTACAATGAAAGTGCATCAACTTGTTTAAATTTTCATGCAGGTACCTGACAATCATTTTGAGACCAGATGTGAAAAAACTGTGAACCCGTCCTTTGACTGTGTTTTATGCAAAAGAGCATCCTGAACAATACATGGCAGTAAACCATCAAACATCAGTATGTGCACAGACATTTAAAGATACTGTAGCTATGTGCCTACAATCTGTCTTTGGGTGTAACTGCTGCACTTGGGCTATTCCGGGATAAACTCGCTGTATATCTTGTTAAACGAGATTAAGTGTCTATGTTTGGTGTTGCAGTACCGATCTGACTTCAGTACGTCCACTCCTTTACACACAAACACACACTGATGAGCAGTTAGAAAATCAGTGAAAGGATTTTGACCTTCAGCTATAATTTCTCTTAACATGGAAACAGCAGGAAATAAAATTTTTAAAAAAAAGTGTGATTATGGGAGGAAAAGTTACATGACAAAAATGAAGAGAGGACAGACAAAAAATAATAATAATCAAGGCTGATAAGAAAGGTTGTTTTTATTTGACAAGAACAAACACAGAGAGAGAGAGACAGGACATACAGACAGATGGGACACAACGATCGAATATGATGGAGGAAACGGAGACAAACAAGAAGTTACATGCATCATTCAGCATGATGTCAGCACAAGAAGACTGAAAGACAAACAATAACACACAAAAGTCTACAGTGAGAGACATACAAATGCAATGATCTAGCGCGTATGAAACGGTGACCACAACAGCATGGTAAATGTTGATAGAAACTGTTCGAGCAGAGCCGCAAGAGAATTTAGGCTTAAAATATCTTCGGCTCAGACAGCAAGGTTTTTAGAGACGAAAAACTTGTTCTTTGGTACAAAACAGCACACAGCAGTCAGTCAGTCAGTCAGCGCAGTGCTCTGAACGCACATCAAGAACAAAGCGAGACATCTTGTTGTCTTCTAGCCCCTCTAGGTGCCTTTGTAACTACAACACTGTTTTTCATAGTTCACAAATGTATCCGTATGGAGCTCCCAAAATCCAGTTCAGACAAGGCTGACAGGATATCTTCACTGAGAAACAGTATAAATAACTCACATTTTCATAATGTTCTTCACCTCCCCAAAATGTGCTTTACTGCATAAACTCTCCTTTCCTCTACAGGGTTTTGGGTTTTTTTTGCTTTTTTTTTTTTGGACTGGCAGAAAATTAATTGTCAACTAGTTTAATTACAGCTTTAGGTCTGGACTATTGCCTGGAGATAGTGAGCAGTTTGAAATGCTTATATTGGGGGCTGGGAACATGTGATAGATATTTGTTATATTTTATAGATGATTTTAAAAAAATCAAGAGGAGAATCAACAGACTTATTGATCATGAAATGACCTTTGCTGTAGCTGCAGCCAAACACCATCACCTTGTCTATTTCTATCATCTAAGTTTAATAATATACGTTAATGTAAGTAAATAGCTATATTTAATAAGATGCTGCTGATTTAAAAGTATCATTTTAAGGCACATATAGTTCTGTGGTACCATTAACTTGGTGTCAAACTAGAGAAATACCTATGCTGTGTATTATTTTAGATCATAACCATCTCCCTTGTGCTTTGTATGAAAAACTAGGGGCCATTCTCACCGTTAATGATCAATCATTTGAATGCACTAAGAAAATTGCAAATGCCAATGTGCACCAAGAGTCCCAAAGACAAATGCTGACCCTCAGGCTTGGACACACGGACTCAGTCGTTTCCTCCCCAGTCCACCTCTGGCTCATCGTCCAGCCTGAGGATCAGGTAGGAGAGCAGCTGGAAGAGGTTCTGCCACAACAGCAAAGCCACGTAAAAGTAAATGTCGCTTACGTCCGTCTGGCACATGTCTCCAGCGTAGCTCATGTCGCACACGCAGACAAACTTGTTGATGAGGTTGCGGCAGTAGCCTCCGTTCAGACAGGGGTTGGACTTGCACTCGTCCACCTCCTGCTCGCACCTACAACAGATTCATAGGGGAGTCAGAGACAGAGAAAGTGACCACTGATAGATAAACTGTTGCGCACATATTTTAGTAAAGAAGTAAAGTTATGCACTTTGAGGGAGCCCTCAGACTACCACGCTTCTGGTTCTAGATAGTGGTGGTGCCCTAACTATATCCAATTTCAACCACTTTAACTAAAAAAATTTAAAAAAATTAAAATAAAAAATACCAAGTGGATATGGAAGGTGCTACCATAAGAAATTCACCAGTGATAAATTCTTTTAATGTTCTGTTGTTTTTAATCTGTTGAAATGTGGGTTAGTTCTCAAAAGGTACCAGTATCATATCGGTGGAAAAGAGTTAAAAAAAATCTGTGCCCTGCTCCACGTGATAAATAATGAATCTCAGTCATGTCACCAATTAAAAGAAAATGCACAGAAATAGGAGACTGGTGGGTGGAGAAAGCAGTAACATGACGTGAAAAATACCGAAAAGATACACTATATAAACAAAAGTTCTGGGCCACCTACACATTACACCTACAGGAGGTGCTCAGCCATAGAAACCCATGCCATGAAGCTCCCATCACACAGTTTTTGTGCTGATGTTAATGCCAGAGGAGGTTTGGAACTCTGCAGTCACTGAGTCAGCAGAGCGTTGGCGACTTTTAACCACTATGCGCCTCAGCACTCAGCAACCCCACCCTGTAACTTTATGTGGTCTGCCACTTGGTGGCTGAGTTGCTGTGGTTCCTAAACGCTTCCACTTTGCAATAATACCACTTACAGCTGATCGTGGAGTGTCTAGGAGGAAAGAAATTTCATGAACTGACTTGTTGCAAAGGCAGCATCCTATTATAGTACCACGCTTGAATTCAGTGAGCTCTTTAGAACGACCCACTCTTTTACAAATGTTTGTAAAGGCAAACTGCATGGCTGGGTGCTTGATTTTATACACCTGTGGCAATGGGACTGAAAACACCTGAATTCAAAGATTAAGAGACTGTTTTGCCCTATACTTTTGTCCATTCAGAGTATAGTGACTTTATAACTGCTGGAGTCTGATTCCACTTTGCTAGTCATTTGATAATCTGACAGGTGGTGAAGCCGGTGAGCCGATGATTGACAGTATATATTTTTGTTCTTTCCTACCGGTGCCCGGTGAAACCTGGTGGACAGTCACAGGAAAGCTCCCGGTCAGTGCAGTTGCCTCCATTGAAGCAGGTGTAATTTCTGGTGTCATCGCCGCACACAGAAACAGGAAGCTTTGGCTTTCTGTTGGAAAAGTTTAAACACAAGTTTTGTCAAGCTGTAGTTGACATTGATGTGTTCAGCAGATTATGTGCAGCAGTTTTTGGCTGGCTTTATGATGTCTGCTGGAAGCAGAAGAGTTGGCCAAGCGGGAGCTGTATTATTCAGCCTCCTGCTGTTCCCCACAAGGGAGACAAAGAGACTTAGGAGGCGACCAGGATAATAAGATTAAAGCCCTCTGGCAACTATTCACCAGCAGGATGTCAAATCACATGTACAGGAATGAAAAAGCCAACTTATTTCTCTTTGGCCTGTGTAACCTTCTATTTGCCTCAAGCACAACAGCTCTACTCCAAAATGTTGTGTATCTGCTGGCAACTTGAAGTTCATCCCTCAGCGGTGATAAAATACACACTCATTCACTCATTTGAACGAGTGAAAAAATGTTGATCACTTTAAACTATGGCTGTCACTCATTTGAAAAAGTGGTTGGCTCATTTTAAAAGTGCTAATATTTGCTTTGCTTGGCATTTTGTTGCACTCAGTTGAACAAAAAAAGCAGAAGGCTTCGTACATGACATTTGAGAGACAAATATCTAACAGGAAACAAACACCTGGGAACACATGAGAAAAAAAAAAAAAACAACAACTCACACATTTCTGACAACAATGTACCATGGAATTTCTTCAATGCGCTCGCTGCGGAGGAACAGAAAGAAAGATGGTGAGAGGAGGAAGAAAGAGGCACAAACAAAAGAGACAAAAAAAAAGGAAGTCATTTTCACGAAAACTTTAAAGCAGCGTAGATGTTCCCAGTAAAGGGAGATAGCTTGACTGGTGGCTTGCTTAGTGAGACACTTGCAAAGGTGTGCAAAAGGAGGCAAAATGCAAGAGGCTGTGTGTTTACAGGATAAATGCTTGGAGGCGTTCCCCCTGCTGGGTCTCAGAGGCAAACGCTAGATGACAGGGGAAAGAAACTGGCGCTGAACCAGAGAGCCTTGTGTAGTGAGCAGACTGGGGCCTTTTCTGGCTGACACTAGAATAGAAATGCAGCTTCTGAGGCACTCACCGCAGGCGTGGTAGAAATGCTGAACAGAGGCAGAGATGTGGAGACATTTACAGTGAAGAATTGTGTTTGTGTTGTGCTGCAGTCCCCTGTCGGTGCAATTTTGTAGCATTTATTTGTGCATTTTGTGTTTCTAACAAGAAATAAAGTCATCTTTGAAGAATGAAATATTCATAGTGGGATTGTTTGCTCATCTGCATTTTCCATAACCACTCACTAATTTTTTTTTTTTTTTTTTACTTTATTCTGCTGCTGTGCTTTATTACTCACCCTGCAAATACCCAAACTTACTTGCAAAGGGGTCCAGTGTAGTTTTCTGGGCAGAGGCAGGCGTACCTGTCCGGCCCGTGCAGACAGGTGCCCCCATGGGCACACAGGTGGTTTTCACACACATCAACCTCTTCCTCACAGTCCACACCTGCGTAGCCAAACTCACAGGTGCACTCATAGGTCAGCCTGTTGACGCTGCAGTTGCCGTGAACACAGGGATTCGAAGCGCAGGTGTCTAAGAAGAAGTCGCAGCGTCTCCCAGCCCAGCCGTTGGTGCAGCTGCAGTTGTATGTGTTGAAGAGGTCCTGGCACTCCCCACCATTCAGACAGGGGTTTGGCTCACACACAGATGCCCCGCTACAGCCGATGAGCGGCCCATGCCGCGACATCTGGATGAACTGCTCCTCCTGCAGGCGCGGGAGGTTCACCTTAGAGGAGATGAAGTAAGGCAGGGCAATCCCACCCAGCTCCACAGTGCCCAGACAACCAGCGAGGGACCAGCCGATGTCAGGGGCCAGCCCCCCCAAGAAGATGTCCACCCCTTGTCTGAGGAAGTCCAGGTTGCCTCCGCGGCTAGTGGAAGTGCTGGCTTCTTCTATTTCTTCATCAAGCACCAAACTCCACCGAGAGGTCTGAGCCCACGGTGCTGCCATAAATAAGTCAACACTGTGCCACTCACCATCGCTGACACTACTCCTGCTGCTGAGACTGACTGTAGATACGCCCTCATCTACCTCGCCCAGGTCGCTGTCATTTCCATAGGCGCTCTGAAGCTCCATGAAAAGGAAGCCATCTTGGACAGAGACTGTGATGAAAGCTGAACCCTCCTCGGCATGTAGGATAGCTGCATTACGCTTTCGTGTGCGCAGGTTTAGGGAGAGGCTTGTCAGGTTGCGGGATATGTGGCCATTTCCCCGGTAGGACAGTACAGTGCTGTCATTCAGGAAAGTTGCATTGGAGTAACCTAGGAGATTAGGAGAAATTATCTGCCATGTACATGTGCTACGTACACATTTACTTGGTCTCATCTTTGTCTGTCTTTATCTTTTTTTTGTTGTTTTTGAGATGCAGGAGCACTGATTTCCTAAATCAAAATAATAAACCTACCAGCATGATTTCTACCTGTTTGATAACACTAAAAACTATTTATTGGAAATACAAGGAGTACATATCTGTATCTCCATAATAACGGGGACAGACATATGACACAGCGAACCACCACTAATTCCAGCAAAAAAGAGGATAAGCTGGCCTCAGATGGATCCTACTTTACGGATCACACATGGAATACTGTGTGGGCAGATTAAGGCCAGTGTATAATTAACAGTGCTGAATCACTCGGTTACATAGTGGCTAATTAAGACAATAAAGACTAACTGAACAAACAAGGTCAAAGATTAGGTAACATGCATTTACTGGGCTTTTATGTAACTGAGAAATACTAAAGAGGGCAACAAATTTTATCCCTAAAGACTGAATCTCAGTTCCTTTCACTCTCCATGTGTTTTATACACCATTTGCATTTAATCATTAGCTATTATTAACCCTGTCTCTCTCCTATAGGTGTGCCTTTTTGTCCTGTCTCCCTCTGCTCTCTTCTGTTTCCCCTCATCCCCAACCGGTCGCGGCAGATGGCTGCCCCTCCCTGAGCCTGGTTCTGCCGGAGGTTTCTTCCTGTTAAAAGGGAGTTTTTCCTTCCCACTGTTGCCAAGTGCTTGCTCATAGGGGGTCGTCTGATTGTTGGGGTTTTCTGTCTTTTCTGTCTAATATTGTAGGGTCTTTACCCTAAAATATAAAGCGCCTTGAGGCGACTGTTGTTGTGATTTGGCGCTATATAAATAAAATTGAATTGAATTGAATTGAAATTATTTAGGGGTTAATGTTCTAATGCTGTGTCTTTTTTATTGCTCTGTTCTGAACAAGACTTGCAACTCAACCTTCACTTTGCCTTTGAACTTGGAGCCATTTCAAATGACTTTAAAACAGCTCTGCTTCTGTAACTGATGAATCCTTGAAGGTCACTTACATTCATATCCCTGGTTCAGCATCCTGCACTCTGCATCTCTGGGGCAAGGGGACAGCTCGCACCACTTGACCTCTTCACAGCGCCGCCCCGATGTGCTGGGGGGGCAGGTACAGGTGAAGTCATCCCACTTGGAGTAGCACATCCCCCCATTTAGACACGGATTCCTCTGGAAAAGAGATAGGAGGAGTTTGTTTTAAGTTTGTACTTCATTTTATGTATTTAGGGACTATGTATTTGATTTTATTACTGCATTTTTCATCATATTACATGGA
This sequence comes from Paratilapia polleni, assembly GCA_015106735.1. NCBI lineage: Eukaryota > Metazoa > Chordata > Actinopteri > Cichliformes > Cichlidae > Paratilapia > Paratilapia polleni. The sequence goes on from VUQI01034548.1 coordinate 65,345, forward strand.
GCATAGAATTTCAAAGAAGTACCTGTATCTGAATACTTTCCTTGATTTTAGTGACATCTTTCAAGATTAAAAAAAATTACAAATAAATACTACTAAATGTTGACTTCATAGTTTTAATATCTGTTTAATGTCTACATATACTACACCAACACTGTGTGCATGGTGCTCACTCACTCTGCAGATGTTGTCTCCAGAACAGCCAGCAGTTACATTTTCCATGAGCTCAAGAGGATAAGATCTCACTGAGGTGTCCAGCCCAAAAAACTGCAGCCTCCTGTCACTGATCCTCAGGTCCTGGATGCAGCCTTTGAAATATCCACCAAACACTGCAGTCTCCCTCCTCTCCAGCAGACCTCCCACGTACACAGTGTCACCTGCTTGGACACTGACTGTCCTCACCTCCACATCCCCCTGTTTCTGAGCCGCTACATGCAGTGTCATACGGCCCTTCACCACCTCTACGCTCACAAAGTGGACCTCCCCATCATCAACTGCATTCTCCGACTTTACCCTTTTATATTTATCGAGCTGAACTGTGACCTTGCCATCTTCTAACCACATGTGTAGGTACCCGCTGCTGCTGTTGGCAAGCACCAGGAGCAGTCCGCTGTCCCTCCGTGTACGCAGGAAAAGGGAGATGGAGAAGTTGTCAACCAGGTCATCGGTGACAGTGAACACTGCATAACTGTAAGAGTCCTCATTCCCGAAGCGGGCAGTCACATGTTCTGGAAAAAAAAAGCAAAAATGAGCGAACACAAAAGTGAGCTGGATCAATCTCAGCATATATTAAAGAAAATCGTCAAAGCTTTTCAGCTTGGCCATCACGCAAAGAGATCAATAACTGGGATTTGAGTGGTTTGTTTTGAGATTTTAAGTAATTAATTACATGTTGCAGTGGGAAAACAAAAGTCAGAGAGCGCACAAAAAGTTAGTTGGGGTGCAAAAAGATGATAAAGGTATAAAAGGAGGTTATACTCCCAGTCTTTTCTTTTCATCATTAACTCAGGTGAAAAATTTTGATTTTTCCACGTGGGCTGAGCCCAGAACCTGAATATTGTCTGTTAAAAAAACATTATGATACATTTAGTTTTTTTGGAGAATTTAACAGACTCTACACAAAGACATTTAACTGGTTTGTACTACGGTCTCTTAACACTGTGGACATAAAGTCGAAATTTAGGCCACCACGGCCCTCCTGAAGTGTATATTCTGCGTCCACTCTCAGCACATTCCATCTTATTAGAGAGGCAGGACATTAAAAGCAAAAATTATATAAAGTCTTATAAAATCAGTGTGTATGTAAACAGGTCTGAGCAGGTGTTTGGAAACTGTGCATGTAAATGTTGGTGTAAATATCCCATCTGTAATCTTCTTTGAAGGACTCAACGGTCTATAGGTATTCATGGAGGAGAAGTGAATTTATTCAATATATGCAGACCTTAAAGAAATCTGTAATTTATTCCCATATTCATGATTCAGTTTATGATGTACTGATCATTAGTGTACTGAGTGGTCACTGCTTTAGAGTGTGACATTTCCTTGCATGTCAGTACCAAAATAGAATCCCTTAATCCAGTTCATCGTAAAAGAGGATCTGTCCTTTAGCATGTCTTTTGACAGGCTTCATCTCTGCCCCCGTACCTCCTGCTACACACCAGCAGCTGAGGATGTTATTTAACTGCTCACTTTAGAAATTTGCTAAGAGAGACCTAGTGCTCCTTCCTCCAATTTCAATAATTGGGTTAGATTATTGAAATTGGAAATCTTTTTTATGTGGAAAAAAAAATAAAAAATCCACTCCCACTTTTTTTTTTCAGCTGTTACTGGGCCTTGAAATTTCTCCACCCGTCTTACAGTTGCAAACATACCCTCCTCACAGTCGTGCCCCTCATAAGGCCTTGGACACCGGCACTCGTAGCTCTGCCACAGGTTTACACACTCTCCTCTGTTTTGGCACGGCATATCCAGGCAGCGGTCCCTGTGGCTGCAGCCCGGGGACACATTAACAGCTGAGTCGCTCAGCCATTCCTCAGGGACGACGAGCTGCCAGTCCACAAACACATCTTGCATGCATCCAATGAATGGAGTAAATGCAAAGTACTCACTGGGGCCATTCAAGTCCTGAGGTATTCCTCCAATAAATGTGTTCTGAGGGGAAGAAACAAACCCGGCCAGCGAGCTTTGGACTGCAGCCACTTTGTGGCATGACTGGCTTGCACAGCTCACAGCGTCATCCAGTAGTTTAAGGCTTAGCACCCAGTTTCCAAGCACAGCCTCTACAGAACACCACTTTCCATCTGTGACATTGTGTGGAAGCTCAAGAACCTGGCTCGGGCTTTCCGCCCCAGCAGAGGCCTCCCTCCTCAGTGTGAGACGTAGCTGCCCTGCCTCCAGCTCCAGGCTCAGCTGCAGCCCCCCTGTGATCCTCTGAAACAACAGCGCTCTAGGCAAAACAGTCTTGAAGCTCAGGGTGACGTTGCAAGTCACGTCAGCATCCACTAGGGGACTCTGCAGCAGCAAGTAGCCTTTGCGTTCAAAGGAAAAGGTGGTGGGGGTCATACACAGAGGTCCAGTGTACCCAGGTGAGCAGGAACAGGTGTATCCATGAGTCCCATCCAACAAAAATGGAGAGCAGGAGCCTTGGTTCTGGCATTCGTGGCCTTCACAGCCCACTAGCTTCACATCACAGTTAACACCCCCATAGAGGTTGCCATCACGACTCGGTTTGAGGCAATGGCAAGTGTAGCCTCCAACCTGGCTCTCACACCTCCCCCCATTCTGGCACGGATTGGGCTCACACTGGTTCATCACCTCCTGGCAGAGGGAACCTGTTAGCAGAAGAATATTAGAGAGCCAAACACAATTAAACTTTGTGACTACTGCTGTTATACAACTTCAAAGAGAAAAAAAAAAAACAGGTTTTGGATTATAATTATTCTCACTAAAAAAGTACCCATTATCACTATTGGGTTTTGCTTGGCTTGTAAGTAAAACCATTTCCTTAGTTTTCACACTTATGGTTTCAAACTCATTTGCTGTCTCAGAAATAAGTACCATGTTTCTCTTCTGTAGTCAAGTTAGCCTCACCTGACTGTCAGTTGTTAAACCCTGCTCTATATGCCTGCTTTGTTTTTTTGTTCCCTATACCACCCACCACCAGCAAGCACCACGGCACAATTTGGATCGGTGTATTATCCTCTTAGCATTATTCTGTTTATGTTTGTATCCAGAAGTCTCTGTATACATATGCTGTAAGTGCTACCAGCATTTCACATTTGCTGCTTCACTGAACGTCAATCAGCCATTAAGTCACTTCTTTTGATTAGGTAAGAACAAAAGGTAAAAGTAAAGTGTAATTCAACGTCTATTATGTAACACAAGTACAGTTCAGTTGTTACCTGTTCCAAGCAACCAAATCCCCAAAATCCATGGCGCAGGTGTCCACATCATGCTGTCACGTTTTCCCCCAGAACAGCCCCAAACTTGTTTAACTGCACCATGCTATATTGTGTGCACAGGCCATCACGGTGGACGCCTGCTCCTTGTCTGCTTCTCTAAAGCACGAAGGACTGAATAGCTCCAGTCAGGAGACCAGAAAAGCCACATCCTGGGGGATTAAGCTAATGCTATTTGGCCACCTTACTGAATCAGTGCCACTGCAACTGGCGCAGAGTCAATTTTCAGAACACAACTCTCAGCAGGCAACAGTTCACAGTTCTTACCTACGATGCCAGGTCTAGTCTTGTGTAACAGAAAAACTTGAATTTGATGAAACATGCCTGCTACAGTGTTTCTCTCAAAGTATCAACAGTTACTCTATATACTGCATGTTATATTACCAATTAAGTAAAATATTTTCAATTATATTGGCTGCTTACCAAATATTCTAGATATAAATACGACCAGCTTTTAGTTACCGTCTGTAACAGTGTGTTTTTGATAGTACCACCAGGGGGCACCAAAGCCAGAACATTTCAACCTGACAGTTATTGATGCTGTCACTTCAATCCTGGCATAAACGCTGTCCGTGGTGCTGTTTCTGGAACCGTCCTAAGAGGGACTTTTAGTGATCACAGTCATTTTCTTCATCAGTTGCCTGACTGTTACTTGATCTTGTTTTTGCTGACTTGAAGAGAGACTCAGGTATAGATTTTCTGAAGTGAAAGATTACATCTGTGTTAGGTACAAGGTCCAGTACAGTAACTCCTGAACTATCTAAAAAGAGCTTGGGTTTTAGTATTCCAGCGGTATGGAGGGAGCCACAGAACCACTTTGATGACTGCTACTTATGTTTAGTCAATATTTCTGGATACAGTTCTAAAAACTAAATCATCTGTCAGTTCCCCTAACCTGCCATCAGCAATGAGACCTGCACCACATTCAGATGAAATACCACCTCCCATTTTTACTGGCTTAGTTGATGAGAGAGAAGAGTCTGATGATGTTTTGTCTCCAGATGCACAACTTTCTAGTGATGAGGACTTTGAAGATCCATCTTCTAGTAGCTCATCTGTCCCCCAGTTATTCACTCAGCCAGAGTTAAATGACTTAGTATGAGATTTGGATCTGCCAAAGGAAGTGGCTGAGTTGCTTGGGTCTAGGCTCACTGAGAAAAACTTCCTGGCTCCAGGAACCAAATTTTCTTTTTATAGGAAATTGTGAGAATGATCTTATTCCATTCCATGACTTTGTCTATTGTGTTGATGCTGAAGGTCTTTTTGGTGCACTGGGTTGTGAGTAGAATGCAGATGAGTGGAGGCTGTTTATTGACAGCTCAAAAGCCAGCCTTAAATGTGTCCTATTACATAATGGAAATTACTTTGCATCTGTGCCAATTGCTCATTCTGTCCAGTTAAAAGAAACCTATCAAAATATGCAAACTGTGTCAGAGAAGCTGAACAATGAGCACAAATGCACAACCATATGTGAAAAAATGGATTTGCATTTTGTGACAAAACTGCACGTGATTGAATATTTTTATTGGTATTTTTGAACTCAGCATCATTGAATTAGGTAATATCAAATATTTTCAGCAAAACAGCAGAAATTAAATTTTTTGATGCAAGGCAGTGTAATTTGTTCCCATTTCTTTAGCTGAATCTACAAAACATGCCAAAGATAACACAGTCTGACAGGCATAAAATAGTATTTTTGCACCAACAAGGTGATTCCCAAAGAGCTATTAGCTGAAAACGTGGGAAGAGCTTGAGGCTCTGTCATGGTTTGGGGCTGCACTTGAGCCGGTGGTGTTGGGGATCTTGTCAAAATTGATGGAATTATGAATGCAGAAAAGTACCATCAGATTTTAATCCACTATACAGTACCATCTGGAAAAGCTGTTTGAATCTACTCTCTGACCTAACCACTGCTCCAATCAGAAACTTCTCACTTCCTTATTTCAGCATCTAAATACAAACATTATTTACAGATACAACACAGCTTTGGTGATCTTTGGAGGTCTGTCAGTATGAACACCGATCCCTACATACATAATAAGGATTCTGTCTAGTTCTGTGAAATCATAATTGTTTAAGGTATAATCAGCTCAGTTTGCCAAACTAAAATAACCTACCTGCTGTTCCTGGAGGACATCTGCAGATGTAACCTGCAGAATATTTGTAGTCATAGCGTTCAGGCAGCAGAGGCTCGCTGCCATACAAGGCCTGCCAAGACCTTTCAATGCAGCGGCCGCCATTTCTGCAAGGGCTGCTGCTACACTCATTGATGTCTATCTCACAGTGACGGCCCTCAAACCCTGGAATGATGAAGCAGATGGTGTTTAGGATATTGTATATGATCAACTTTTACATATGACTTTCAATAAAGATTAGCTAACAGCGGTCCAGACTGTTCTGGATACATTTTGTTGTTTTTCAGGTGTGAATAAGTTCACATGCATATAGACACCTGTAATTCACAGAGTATGAATCATATCACATCGCAGTAAATCTGCAAACTTATAGGCAGCTACATGTAGCTATAAAACTTAATTATGGTTTATCCACCACTGTTCTCACTTTTACAAGCATTGTCTTAGTTTCTTTTTATCTCTATTCTCTATCCTAAACTCAGAAACAAGAAAAGAGCTTCCTTTACCAGGCCAGCATTCACAGGTGTAGTTACCCTCCTCGTCCTTACAGGTGGCACTGTTAAAGCAGGGTTCAGAGTAGCAAGGCAGTACAGGCGTCTCACAGTGCCGGCCAGTGAAGGCTGTGTGAGAGCAGTCACAGCTGTAGCTGAGACAATCACACAACAAGACAGCTGGGTGTTGTATGTCACATTAATAAGATTATTTACAATATTTCCTTTATACTGTGTTTACAGGAAAAAGTCACATTAAGAGCTACTTATTTTTGAAAACCAGGGCTGGGCTACTTACTCATTCACTCCATCTATACACAGAGCCCCATTCTGGCAAGGGTGATGTTGGCACTCGTCAATGTTGATTTCACACCGTTGTCCTTGGAAACCGGGGAGGCAGGTGCAAGTGAAGCCACCAACGTAGTCATGGCAACTGCCTCCGCTGAGACATGGCTGTGATTGACATTCGTCAATCTGGACCTCACAAGTGAGTCCTGTGAACATCAAAGCAATACAGATGCCAGAGGGAAGGTGAGCCTGAGGGCAGAGGGTGAAAATGAAGACAGCTTTTATGTGGACCGACTGTGATGTGATGTGTGGATTGCTCTTTTATCTCACAGCAAAGCTTTTTTTTTCTGTTATTGTTTGCCACTCTACAACACTCAAACTTAAAAATAAAAAGATACAGTATTTCCTTCAAAGTATCCGTGTACTAACGTCTATTTTCATGCACTGTGGGAGAAGGATGATGAGAATGAATAAATCCCCCTGACAGCATTACCCTTTGGCTGCTTAAATGCAGTAAAACTAGCTGTTTGAGTCATTTAATAAACTTCATACACAAACAACTTTGTTGAAGTCATTAATACCCTCATGGGCCATTCAGCAGGTTGATTCATGAATAATCTCTATTTCCAAATAATATAATTTTAGGATTGAAATCATGTGGCCTCACATCAAGATGCTCACCAGTGAATCCAGGAGAACACAGACAGGAGAATCTACCCACTCTGTCCTCACAGGTTGCTCCGTTCCTGCAGGGCTGTGAAGCACACTCATTCACATCAATCTGACAGTGAGAACCCTGAAAGCCCGGCACACAGAAGCAAGAGTACCCGTCCCCACGGGTTCGACATATCGCCCGGTTCTGGCACGGGTTTGGGGAGCACGGGTCCACAGTTAGAGGCAGCTTGTCCAGAGTGGCACCTAAGAACAGATCATGATTTGATATACCAGACTGCATCATTATTGACAGTTATAAAAACCAGTAGTTTTGTTACTACTGATAAAAAATTATTTGCATTGTGGTCTTTCTCATATTGACTGTTTTAATCTAGCAGCAGAATACATAGTTTGGTACAGCTAAAATGCCTTGGTTACTTATGATAATCTAGTCTATTTTATAACATCTTAACATCTAATAATGTAAATAACATTACTATAAAATAATCCAAGTATTAAGTATTAGATGAAGAAGGTTTTTCAGTTTTTCAGCTACTTCAAAGGGAATATGGTCCCAACAGTACCACACAACAGCTGTTTTAATCAATGCCCATTGATTGGTCTTGATTGCTATTTTAGCTTGATCATGTCTGGCATGAAGCTCTTTTATCTCTCTTTAGCTTTGATTAAAGAAAAAAACTGGATAGCAGTTGTTGTAATGGGGGCTTTAAATTGAAGGGCCTCTCAAGGCGTCTCGTGGCCGGCTGCCACAGAAACCAATTCCACTATTTGGCTTTAGCATTCCTTCTATTTCCATGGTGACAGCATCCAACCGAAGATTTGAGGCATTTATTCCTTTACTCATCATGGTGTGTTTTAATGAGTGGGATTAAACACCACAATGCAGGAGCTCTGGGTTTAGGTCTCATTTCAGTATGCACATGATCTAACTGGTAATTAGAGGATGAGTGCTTGTTTTTCTTGTGTAGCAGCAATTTTAAGCAATAAATCTCAAACTAAATACTTAAACATGCGGGTTAACCAATTTTTTATCTAAAAACTAACAATTCAATAACTGATTAGAGAAATATTCACTCATTATCCATGCTAATCTCACTCACATGAAATTTTACACAATTTTTTTGTATCCTGGCCAGCAGTAATCACATACAGTCACAGCTTCCGTGATCAGACAATGTAAGAACGTTAAACATTATAGGTAAAGTAAGTAAAAAAAATGTTTTAGGAGACTGTTTTAGTATGCCAAATAAAGAAATGGGGTCAGCCTAAGAAAAGAAAAAGGTATCAGGCATAATTTCTGCATCTGGTTGTATTCATTTTCGTACCCAGGCAAGCTTTGAAAGTTAAAGTTTCACTGTGACCTGCAAAACTAAACTTTCTTTAGAACCCAACTTAAAGCGTTGCCTTTTTTTCTTCCTGACTAAAGTCATATATCATGTCTGTGTTGAGACTTGCTCCCTGCAGCTCTTACATATACAAGAGAACATCAAAGATAAACAGCTGCAGGCAAGGCATCTCAAAATTGGCATACTCCAGGCAGAACAAATGGGACCGCCTCAGAGGCAATGATCCCTGTAATCCATGGAACGTAAGGGGGCTAACACGTATGGTGATACAAAAAATAGGCTGAAAATCAATTAAGCATGTTTTCCTTCTAATAAATAACAACCAGACTGTGATATAGCTCTGAACAAAATATGTATTGGTATTGGATGGATAGAGTATCGAGGTACTTGAAAGTGTAAAGCTTTTGTGATGGGTGCAAGAAAGGTTCAAGAAGATTCACCTACTGTCTGTGTTTTTCCCACCTTTTGTGATTGTTTTATCCACACTTGTTACTTTGTCTTAAATTAGGCTATTAGTCCCTGCATATTCATAATCCAATCCTGGGGTTTTCCCTTGTCAGCTGTCACTATGTGTGTGTGTTTGTGTGTGTGCTCTTCCTTATGTTCAAGTGCCTACTTTACATTTATTGGACTGTGCTGGTTCTGCCTTGAGTATTGAGTCTTCCCGTGTTCTGGTAAATCTGAATTGGTTTTCTTACTAGAACTTGCTTTTCTTTCTTTCTTTCTTTTGCAGCCCACCTGCCACCTTTATGTCTACATTTGGGCCCTCTTTCGAATTGAAATAACTTCTGACATGAGTTGCATTAAACTCTTACTGCATTTATGGTGAGTTAAAAAGGACCCCATGTAAGGAATATGAAAAGGCTGCCCTGACTAAAGGAAGGCAGGGAAGTGTCCTTTAAGCCTTGATTTAAGAACTCTTGACCTGACTGGATTAAGGACTTTCTTAAAACTCCTGATTCCCATTGAGGTCTTACTGCTGCGTGTTATGGAGGTCCTGCTGCCCAGTGTTGTGGGGGCAAAATCTACAGTATTGTGGACTGTGGTCGGTGTGCATAAAGGGCCCAAGACAGCCCTAATAAACTTGCCAATTTGGACAGCTCTTACTGTCTTAGCAGGAAGTCACTTGAAAGTATGAGTCCATTGGTGTGGACATTTGGTCACTGATCCTGAGTCAGCTGAAGTTTTCTCTCTTCCTGAGTTAGCTTCAGTACCACCTGTTTTGGATGCTGTTCCTGAATGAGCTGACATTTCCCCTGATCCCACTGATCCTGAGTCTGATTTCTCCACTGTTCTTGAGTCAGAGTGAACTGGCATCTTCTCTGTTCCTGAGTCCCAAATGGCCAACACAGAGATTGTTTCTGAATTCCCTGCTCATTCTACATCTCCCCTATGGCTTAATGTCTCAGAGCTTTCTCCAGAGCTCTCTAGAACTAGCCCTCTCTGACAACCTCCAGCCAGCTCCAGATGAACCGACTCCTGACCTCTTCCATACTGTGGCTGAACCTCAGTCTTGCCACCGGAGCAACCTCACCTGTTTCCTCAGCTTCTGAGCCCATTTCTTGAGTTTACCATGGCACAAAGGGTCTCCGCTTCTTCTGTTCTTCAGTTTCCTGGTCATCTGCATATCTTAGACTCATCCATTTGCCTGTTTTTTTTAATCAGTCCAACTGTGTTTGTTGCATGTGTTCATCCCCAGTGCTCTTCATCACGTACTGTGCTGTGCTGAACCTGTCTTCAGAGTAGTTTGTCTATCTGAATTTCCATAGTCATGAAGAGGTCTTTTTTTTTTTTTTTTTTTTTTAGGTTTTTTAAGTTTTTTTTTTTTTTTTTTTTTTT
>VUQI01034548.1:75593-86427 GCA_015106735.1 Paratilapia polleni
TTTTATTTGGTTTTTTTTTTTTTTTTTTTTTGCAAGGTTTTGCAAGTTTGTGTACCTCCTTTGTGTCTGCATTTATGTCCTGTTTTGAACTGAACTAATTCATAACAGAAGCTAGAGGCCACAAATATAGCCCTGCTGATATGAACAGAGATTTTCCAATAATATTCACACAGTAATCAACCTTAAAGAGCACAATCAGCCTGAGAGACTATTAAGACACAGAAGAGCGCAATTAGGGCTCCACTTGGCGCTACATTGTCAAACTCAGCTATCACTCTTCTATTATTGGTGGAGGTCAGTCAATTTCACAGCAGCCAGCAGCGTTCTCCAGGAGCAGCTTATACATGTCTAGACTTGGATTCAGTGAGACCAAGCTATGGGCCGTATGCCTTGGGGGTATGATGGAGATCAAAGGTATCAGTGGCAATACTCTGACCATATGCCTGTATTAACACTCATTACAACAATGATCAGCCTCCACATTTAGACCAGATTACGTGTATATTCTATATGTTACACACCCTGAAACATTAATTCTGATAAGTATTTCAATTATATTAAAAATGTTGTATAAGTACTATAATTGGTTTGTATTTTAATCGTAACAGGTGGTTCCTATTTCACTCTTTATTGAATTCACTGTGTTCAGTATTCCCTGAGGCAGAGTTCAGAGTATTCAGAGCCATTTGTGCCTATCTGAGACACATCTCCAGCCAACCACACATCCCCTCCCACAGCATGTAAGGCTTTTTTCATATGCAAATAACATCTAAGGGTCTTTGTCTGTTCCTATCTGGAGGCCCTTAAATGGCACATGTGTGGCACCTGACATCTCCTCGGGGCTGATGCACGCTGCTGGTGTATGTGTCTGTTCGGTTCGGTGGTGATAAGAAGACATGTTGTTATTGGGTGTTTTGGACAGCAGCAGAGACAAATAGTATCCCCTTTTGTCCCATTACTTGTCCACACACCCCCAAAACCCCCAGTCTTCCCACCCCTCATGGGTCACTATGCTACCCCCCATTGTTAGATCTCTTTTAGTCATCTTTAGCTTTTCAATCCTTAGAAAATGTGTAGAGATTACTTTAGTCAATGATGTCACCTCACAGTCTTGTAATTAAAATTCCAAGCATGGACTGGTTGAAATGCAAGCCCATAACTAAACTCAAATTCAACACACAGGAGATGGAATCACATTTCCCCCATTTCGATTACTTTTAATCTTTAAAAAAAAAAAGGTTTTTGAAAGCACTATTATAAGCAGAACATTTTAATCAAGTGTTTTACTTGCAGGTTTCTGAGAATGCACTCTAAATGGATAAATACTTGGATGTTTTATCATGAGTGTCTGAAACTCACTCTGGACAAGTGCAAAAATCTGGTCTGGTGCCTGCACTGAGACTAATGAATATATCATGACAATAAACAACATCTCATGGTAAACTAAACTGAAACTCAACTCAGAGACAGCAAGGGGATCAAAAGGAGCAGTCACTTACCCTCTATCACAAACAATGACGAGATGAGTAGTGTACAGGCAAGTAACTCAAAATGATGATAACGAATTAAATCCATAATCATGACAGGAAATCATCCTGTTCCCTGTGTTCAACTCCAAGCCATACACTGTTCTCTTAGATTGCTTCGCTTCTGCCTTGCAGTGACGCCGTTGTCAACTCCAGATCCACTTGATGCACACTTCTCTTCCTGGAGCACCATCAAGAGCTCCCATAACCCAGAAATAAAAAAAAAGACAGCGTGCTGTTCAACTGGGTATAGGCTAGGCCACACACACCCTCCCCTGCAGAGCAGTGACGGATTACCACGGGGGAGGGCAATCTCATTACAGAAAAGGAATTTGCAATAAATATTAAATAAATAATATTATAATATTAATTAAATATTATAAATATCACAACAAAGATTACAATTAAAAATTTATTATATAATTAAAACCACATACCAAAATCAGATGCTGATCCATTAATGAATCAAATAAAGAGCAAAATACTTTAAATTCATTTATTTAAGGTTTAATATGAAGCGTTAGGCTATAGTCACGGTGAATTCATTTCATAAAAAATGATCAGTTAAATTAAACTCTTCTCAACAAATCAATAGGAAACAGAAAGCCAGAATAAACTGACTATTGACCAGAAATGATTATACAGTCTTCTGTGTGATACATGGTACGTTATTTTTGTTACAATATGTGCTGTTGGGGCGTCAATAAATGTAGAAACATGTAAAAAAAAAAAATAAAAAAAAGTATTTATGTAAGTATTGTATGGTGTTCACAGTGTCAGATTACAAACGATTACCGCCGATCCACTAAAATGAACAAATTTGAGCGATCTAATCGCCCAACGCGTTCCCATAGCAACGCGACCAGGAAGTTGAAGCTCAGAGGAGAGTGAAAGAGATAGCCATGTTAAACAAATAAAACTGTCTTCTCGGGCTCATTTTTCGGTCAGTGTCAAAATTGCAAAGTCTTGTCTCCAAAATTTTAGTGTAACATCTTCACCGTGACTCCAGGATGTCTGCGCCAGCTAGAGCCAGCTCAGCGCCCAGTCTGTCGAGGCCGGAGCGGGCACTGGACACCAGAGGTGACGCTAACAGGCACAGTCAGTGAGAGGGGCTAGCTTAACATGACAGGAGCTACTACTCACATACTAGGTTCATGATTAACGAGCAAAACACCTTCTGTTCAGGGACGAGTCCAGGATTTTTGTGTCGGTTTGTGTGGTGGACCAAGAAATAGACAGGAGGGGGCAGGGGGCCATGGGAAATTAGAAAATTCACAGTTCAGAAAGAAATACAGTAAACTTAGAAGAAAACAAGACACGAACAAAGCTTTTGTCGTGCCCTGTTCCCTAATACAGGTGGTATGACATGAAAGGAGTCTGAAAAAGTATTTGTCTTACTGTTTAATATAGTGTTGAAAATAGTATGTAGACCCTACAATGTAAAAAGTACCAACAAGTAAAAGTCCAGCATTCAAAACCCTCTTTAAATAAAATTACAGAAGCATTTGCATCAAAAAATACTTAAGTAGTTAAAGTAAATGTATTCATTATGCAGAATAGCCCATTTCAGAGTCATCACTTCACAAATAGCCTGCAGTAAGCTGAACAAAGCATATGGATCTTAGTGTTTCTACATTTAAAGCTTTTGCATTTATCATTACTGAATCCAGTCACATGTTATCCTTTTCTCTTGGTGATAACTATGAGTTACCATTGCCTTTTATAATAATAAATTGAGCTAGTACTTTTATTTGTAGTTTAATAAAACTATGTATTTGACTGTAATTAACATGTCACACTGACATTAACGGGTGTTTTAAGATTTTGAGGTACCTCGTATACCAATTGGCATCACCATGTATTCCCTAAGGGCTCTTCTGTCCAGTTGGAACAAAGATATAACAACTAGAAGACATTTCGCCAATGCCAATGTCCTATTTTACAGTTTTAAGCAAAGTGATTGAATAGGTTCTTCCCTTGTCAACGCTCAGTTACATGTTTCATGAAATTCAGCTTGGTGGTTTTTGCAAATTCTTGCTGACAAACGTTAAACAAATGGCACTGATCACATACTTCTATGGAGAAATTAAATATATAATAGACTTGTTTGAAACATGTTCCCAAAATTGTGATAAGCCAAACAAAAACTGGTTTCTCCTTGTTTCTTGTGCATGATGCAAGAAAAATGCAGACTAGTTATCATACATGTAAATATCAACCCGTCAGGCATAGCATCCCTTCATATTTGGTCAGAGGCAACATTATTAAACACCATACTGTTCTGATAGGTTTTGATTTTATTTTTCTCAGTGGCAGAACTGAATTTTCAAGTCCCATTGGAGAGCATCAAGAGTCCTGTCAGACACCAGATTGTCCCACATGAACTTCTGCTCAGTCTAACCTCCACTGTCTGCAAGAGGAGAACATCGGGGCAGTCTGCACACGACCGACACTGTGAGGTAGCTTTAAAACTCATTTACATCTGCATGACCTTATATTATTTGGCATATACAATTCTTCATTTGAGTTTCCTGTATACAACACAAGCTATCTGCTAATATAAAACAACATGGATTGATACAATATTGTGTGTGTCTAAGGAAAGAAAAAAAGTTTTTTCTATATACACAAACAATAAATTAAACTTTTATAAAGAGCACATGACATGTCATTAGTCTTTGTAAGTTGCAGCTGTGACTGGTTCTTAAGCTGACTTTGTATCCAGACCTGTGGAATCAGACGGCCAGATGCAGTCTGGCATCATCCACTTGGACGCAAGAAATACAAATACTTTCTGGAGCAGCCAACGTCCCTGACTAGAGCCGGCAGGTCAGTTAGACAGACATACTCATGCTATAAACTATGTTACTGCAACTGTCAAGTTTCTACAAATATGGAGCTTGGACGGGAACTCAGATAATGGTGTGTTATGTCTTGAAACATCATTTGTGAGCACAAGTAAATATTTATTTTTCTATTTTTTATCTAGATATATTTAAATGAATTTTCTCTGACACTAACAGGGGTCAGGATAATACAACGGGTTTGGTTTGACTCTATTCGGTTCATAAGTCAGTTAAAGTCAAAATACAGCAGCTATAAATACTGGGGCTTGTCAAATATGTTTTTAAACTGTTTTGGAAAGTGGCATTTTTCAGTCTGATAATTAATCTAAATGGCAGTCACGTGAAATGTCCCAAAAAGACTTAAATCTACAGTACAGTGCAAAAGTCTTGAGCCACCTCTCATTTCTTTATATTTTGCTTCCAAGGAGCCAGATTTTCTAGTGATTTTTTTAAAGTGGTCTTGAGCAATAGTTTCCAGACTTTCTGAAGGTCTTTCAAAGTTTTTCTTTGCACAGTCCTTGTACCTGACCATTTTCAGAGGAATGCTTTTTTTTGTTTGTTTGCAAAACCACTTAGCACTGACCTGTGAATTACTCAACCATAAAAAAGAAACCTAACTCAAGGGATGAACAAGTGTTGTGTCAGCACATAACAGACAATTTAGCAAAGAACCAATTTTAAATTGTGTCTTCAGGCACTTTGCCACTAGCAGACTGTCGCAAAAACACTGTCTTATGGGGTGATGAATCCACATTTGAAGTTTTTGGTTCAAATTGTTGTCAATATGTACAGAGGAGGTCAGGAGAGAGGTACAACAGTGAGTGCCTACAGCCATCTGTAAAACACGGTGGAGGCTCTGTCATGGTTTGGGGCTGCATTTCAGCCAGTGGTGTTGGAGATCTTGTCAAAACTGATGGAATTATGAACACAGAAAAGTACCATCAGATTTTGATCCACCATGCACTACCATCTGCAAAGTGTCTGATTGGCAACTGTTTCTTTTTTCAGCCTGACAATGACCCCAAACACACTGCCAATGCAGTAAAAGCATGCCTGGGCAGAAAAACACACAATTGAACACTATCAGTCATGGATTGGCCTCCCCAGAGCCTGGACCTCATCATTATTGAAGCAGCCAACATCCAAAGAAGAGCTTTCAAATGTCCTTCAAGAAGCCTGGAGAATTGTTCCTGGTTAAATAAATGACAAGAAAGCTTCCCTAAGAGAGTTCAGGCTGTGTTGAAGAATAAAGGTGGTCATACCAAATGTTGACTTTCAAGCTCGTTACAGTTGTACAAACTCTGTTTTTGCCTTATATACTGTATTTCCATGTATGTTTGCACATGTTTCAATAAATCGCTGCAGCTATTTCCCATGTTCATAGCAACATATAAAGAAATGAGGGGTTGCTCAAGACTTTTGCACAGTACTGTGTTTTTCTGCAGTCAGTAAATGAATTAAGGAACAGACTACAGAACATCATCTCTTTTCTTTATGGATGGTATCCATACAGGGATATTTCTTTCCTGTGTGATGCTGTGGTAACCAAAAAGAAGACAACACGCCTCCCACCAGTTACTGAAAAGAATGGCATTGGTGACACACAGGTGAGCTGTTTTGACTTCCTGATGTTTTAACCCTTTATGGCAATAATAGAGTGCCTGTACTCAAGTTCCATTTTTAATCCCTCGTAGCATAACTGATTTATGATCATGTGGTATGACTGACTTGATATTCCTGTTTGCTGTTGTTCATGTAAGCATGTACACAAGTATACAGTGTGAGGTGATAACCATGGCCACTTTGTCTTTCAGAACTTGTGTGTCTCCGACAATTTTATCCCAGAAGAATATCACGTAGTGAAAAACAGTGGAATACGGAGCCTTGAGTTCTATGAGGAGTGAGCTTCACTGTGTTCAGTCTGTTCTTTCAATGTTTACTGTGTAGCCTGATATTATTATAATTATTAAAGTGGAACTTAGATTTTCTGTCAACTCTTCTCTTCCACAGTGCATTCACAGTGCAGCTGAAAGATGACGAACAGAGGCTACGGGTTCTCCCGTCACTGTGAGTTCATAGATATGAATTCCTCTTAGTTACAGAAAAGCTTAAGTCAAGAAGTCTTCATTGATTAATAATAGTAAGAAGCTATAGTGCTGTGTACCACTGAGTGGGCTGCATGTTGGTAAGAAAAGGGTTAAGTGAACCCTTATATGTGTAATAATACAAATTATTGTGTATTTTCTGTGTCCAGGAGGCCCAGTGGCAGGCTGGAAGTGGTCCAGCTGATGAGGATGATGGACGATATGCTGGAGAAGGCTGGAGTGGACGAGCAGAGTGAGGAGCTGACTGAGCTCTCCCAAGTAGGCAGACAGACACAAAAGGAGAAAGTACACTAGCCCTGCGCTGCATTTATTGTCAGAGAAAAATATATACTGGTATAACCTTTAAGTGGAAAAATGGACCAAACCTTGGAAAATACTAGGGTGATCCTGAAAATATTTACTATTTAAGCTGCTCCAGCCTGCCTACAGCTGCAAATCTGCAAGCCGATTTACAACTGACCTTCAGCCCAGCTCCTCTTTTCATGCTGTGTCCAAAGTAATCGGTGTCATGTCTGATGCCAGTGATGCAAGCTCTGTTCTGTATAGTGGATCTTGGTGCTGTTCTCTTTGTTTTATGCCAAAAAAATGACAATCTTCTTTTGACTACCTGGTCCTGACTGATCTTATGTTAACATTGCCGTCATAACCATAATAGATTTAGTGATTTGTGTTTGTGTATGAAACACTGAGTAGTCAGCAATTGTGGTAAGAACTGGTTGGAATATCTGATTGTATACAGTATGACAGACTGTGCAGTGACATGTCTTCCAGCTGGAGGGTCTGCTTGAGCTGGTGAAGGTTGAGCAGAACATCTACAATATTGTTTTCCACGAACTGATCAGGCAGGTCAGCGTGGACTGTGCTGAGAGAGGACAACTTCTTGCCAAACTCAGGTTAGTGGCCAAAACATCAGAGTAGTGTTTAAGTGGTAAAAAGCAGACTTCATAACCCTTACAAGCCTTAAAACCAGCGTATCAAAATATGAATGTCTCATATAAAATGAAACATGAGTCTGCAATGGTCTTTTGTTATGTTTTTATTAGTTCAAATTAAATGTGAAAAATATTTCTACAGAAGACTTGGGGGGAAAAAAATTTGACATTTTCAGGGACTCTCTTCGAGTATTGACCCCTAGAGACATTTTTTCACAGTAGCTCATGTGTGTGTGTTTGTCCAGACAGCGCTACCAGTCCCTGCTGGATCGAATCCCACGACGTCTGAAGGCTTTACACACTGAGGTAGTGGCCCAGCGGGCTCTGGATCGTCGGCTCACAGAGGAGATCCACCACATCAAATCATCCATCCAGCAGCTTACCGTGTACGTAAGTCAGGGTCAGACTGCTGGGTCATGATGACTCATATTACCATATGCTGTTAAGCTCAAGAACATGTTGATGGTCTGATTCTGTTGTAACAGAAAATATCATGTGAGAAATTTTGTGTTAAAGCACTGATTACAAATATGTGAATATGAAAAATATTTGTGTATTAATTTTCTGCATGTGCGTCTGTGTTGTCTTCACAGGGAAGTGGCTAAAATCAGACACCATGATGCCTTTGTTTCCCAGCAGGCAGAGCACGCTCACTGGCAGCTAGCTGAGGCACTCAAGCAGACTCACACCAACTCAGAGTTAGTCTGTCATAAGACTGAAAGGAACCAAAGTTTATTCAGTCCAATAGATTTCATCAAGTGGATGCATTCCAAATCTCAGTTATGAACCTTATTTTTCTGATTGATGGTCAAAGATTTTTGTGTCGTGGAAGAGCTAAAAGACATAAAAAAGTATTCTTTCTAAACATGGAGTATAAGCATGTAGTGCCAAATCAGAAATTGTTACCTCTCAAATGATATATGTGCTCCCCTCAGTGTGGTTCAGGCTTACCATGAGCTGTATGAGCTTCAGAGGGCTCGTCTGGAGGCTCAGCTGCTCCACATGACAGAAGACAGAGACTGCTGGAGCCAGTTCACCCTCTGCTTCGCCCTCAAGGTGTGTGAGGCCATGGTGTAGTTTCATTTGGACTGATCTCTCTGACTTTGGTTTTAGAATGAGAAAGCTGATTATTATACCATACTGGATGGTTAGCTGTGGTGCTCACTGTTGAAATCCAATGCTAACAAAATAAAGTGAGGAAGTGGATTAGAAGTGGAATAGAATAGAATTTCACTATATGCTAAAATCTACCCATAGCTGATGAAATGTAACTTTACATTTTTTTCCGTAGCAGTACGTAGACTGTTCAGATGAAATTTCTACTCAAAGATGCAAAGTCAAAAACAATAGGTGGCCTGAAAGATTTTTTTAAGCTTTTATTTTTGTCAGGTGATCAATGTGAAGAAGCTGCAGCTGGTTAGTCAGCTGCATATCTGTGAGCAAAGCTGGTTCAAGACAGCAGAACACTGCATCCTTTTCCTCACATCAAAGGTAAAAATTCAGCCACAGATGCATGTATTTTTTTGTAAATAGCCCTGGTGGTTCAGTTAGACTCTGACTATGACAGTGACCCTCCTGCTGTAGGACACAGAAGGCCTAAACTATATTATGGAGCACACAGACTACTGGAAAGAGCAGCTGACTGCTTTTATGTCCCAGCTGAAGAAGACTGAGCATGCCCAGTATGTACAGATCAGTGCCACCCAGCAAGGAATCGCTAAGTGGCTTTCCTTCTGCTCCTCAAATAATAAGTAAGGACAGCTAAAATACCCCCCAAAAAATAATGTTTTGTGATTATACGCCACCCTAAACTTTCAGCAGCTAAAGAGAACTTCAATGCGATTTGCTATAATTTGGCACTTTTATTGACATCTTACATTTACTGTATATTCTACCACTGATACTCTTCTTTCTTCTCCAAGGCATCCTGATCCAAAATATGATAGCACTTCAGTGGAAGAGATTCATGCTGATTTGAAGCAGTGGTCAAATGTAAGGCAGCACATTTATTTATTCTGTGTATTTTCTTTATTGTTTCCTTAGATGTTATTTATCTTACCATCCATCTGAAGTGGCTTATTTCCAGCAGCTTTCTGAATTATTGCAATAATCCCATCACGTTTTTCATCTGATCACATCATTTCATCACTTTCATCTATCTCATCTGCCTTATCTCTCATAATTATCACAACTTGTCAAGTCTTATGTGTGTCATCTGTGCCACACTGTCATCTGTCTGCTGTGTCTCACCTCTGTCATATCTTTTTTCTTTTCTCCTTTCTGTTTTCTTTTTTTTTTTTCTCTAGATGCTGGCACTCCAGTGTGAGCACTACCAAGGTGAGAAACAGCTTAGCTGCCAGCAGACACTGAGCGAAATTGGTAGTTTTCAGGAAAGATGGCTGAATAAGAGCCTTCAGCTGTTCAGAAGACACCCCTCTCCTGATGGTGAATCCCCCAGAGGCAAGCAGGTCCAGAGAGAACTGAACAAAGTCCTATCTGAGCTCCTCAAAGAGCTGGACATTATAGTTAATGGAGAGAATGGTGAGAGCCAATACACCATAAACTCACTCTCTGTCACACACAGAAACAATAATCACAGAATCTTCTGTGTATATCTGTCTCTTTTTTTCTTAACGTAATCTATTAATATCACTCATTTGGGTTAAAAATCGTTAAAACATGGATAGACTACATTACCAAACAATGCTGTTTCAGGGATCCATGAGCAAATCCTGTCACTGCTCAGTCCGATGGAGTCCTGGGTTTCCAAGCTTGCTGCAGTGATTGGACAGCCGGAAAAGACCTCCATCTCTGATTGGTTAGCGCTGGAGAAAGCGCTGTGCAATTGGCAGAGTTTGGCTGAAGAAGCTTTACAGCACTTCAACAACAAAAAGGACAACATTAAGCTTGACATTTAGTAAGTTTTCCATTGAGTGGTACAGTTAGGTCCATAATTTGTTGGAAAAAGACACAATTTTTGTCTTTTTGGATCTGCAGCAGCTATCATTCTGGACCACAGTGGATTTTAAGTCAAACAATCAACATGTGATTGAAGTTCAGTCTTTCAGATTTAATTCAAGGGGTTTTACAAAAATTGTTTTGGAATTATAACAGTTTTTATCCAGACTCCTCCATTTTCAAAGGCTTGAAATAAATTGGACAAACTTACATAATTTTAAATATAAGGATTGTTTTTAATACTATGATGAAAATCCTTTGCAGTCAGTCAGCACCCCAAGACAAACTCTTAGTTTGCTTTTGCAGCATGCTTTGGGTCATTATCCATTTGCACTGTGAAGCGCTGTCTGATTAGTTTTGCAGCATTTGTCTGACTCTGAGCAGAGAGTATAGCCCTGTACACTTCAGAATTCATCCTGCTACTTCTATCAGCAGTCACATCATCAATAAACACTGGTGACCACTGG
>VUQI01034550.1:2673-24727 GCA_015106735.1 Paratilapia polleni
TTTTTTTTTTTTTGAACTTGTTTTTTCCTGACATACACACACAGTCATAGAGCTAAACATGTACTGGTGTCTGAGGTGCAATCCTATAGCAGTGAAACTAATTTGAATACCCTGAGTCAAGTTAGAGGTAGTCATATCTGTAGTTAACTGTGAAGAACTACAGGAGCAGCGAGTATTGTCTTAAACTGTTGTGTGCATATGTGCAAAGCTCTGTCACATGTGGACATAAAAACCTGTGCTCTGTGCAAGTTCCCTAGGTGGTGTGTTTCCGCTGAGCTGAGGTCAGCCTCACAAAGTTTCCACACTTGAGGCAGCATGAGTTGGAGTTGCCCTCTTTCCGAGGGATATGCCAGCAGTTGACACAGCGTACTCTGTACTTCTTATACCTTCAAAAGTCAGAGAAAAAGTAAAGTGGTGGTTAAATTATTTCCCCTTTGATGTTCAGTTGCATGAATGCTGTTTTGTCAAATCATGATTAGTAGACGGTAGTAATTGAATGAATGAAGCAAAGTTTCTGTAAATATACTTTTGTGAAAAACAATAAAAATAAAAAAGTACATTTCTGCAACATATTTCTGAAACCTGAACTTGTTCAACTGAACAGATTTCATTTTTATGTTACTGATAAATTATATTCTGGAACAAGTTTTCCACAAGATTAAAAAATTGCTTAAAATAATTAACATTTTCTATAAACGAATCCTCATTAACTTCAGTGTTAATAAGGATTCAAATGGAATTTCTGACACCGTTCTAACTCTCAGTGATCCATCAGATCAGCCCTAATACACAGCTTCATGTGAGCCTTTAAGACACTGACTATCAAATATCGAGCTACCTTATCCCACAAGCATTACAGAGTGGAGTCCCATCCTCTGCATCTCTCCACATGGGGGTCTTCCTGGTGCAGCACGATGCACAAACTTTACCCTCTTGTGAAACAGAAAGGAAAGATTAGGTGTGTAATAGTAATTTTGAACCGAGTGTGCTTAAATGTCAAGCATCAGTTTCTATCTGAATCAAGATAGTGTTTTTGATGCAACCAAATGTTGATGTTACATCTTTAATAATTAATGATTTGGAGATGTATTACACAGGTATTATGTAATTTTATGCCTCAAAAGTACCTTTAAACAATAAGTGACAAAAGCTAATAACAATAATTGAGTGAAAGTTAAGATATTTTCATTTGTAAAACAGCTATACAATGTTATGCGTGTTATGACTAAGTTCACAGTAACCTGTTAACTAACCAACATCTGACAACAAGGCTGTATATCTGGCTGGATGCAAACCTTGGCTCTTTGGTCTCTGAATGCTGGAAATACAATGGATTCCCATTTTACCAAAGATGAAACATATGCAAATGTCAAATCGTGACAGACTGGTTATTTAAAATGTGTCAAGGAGAAGAAATGTAATGAATCCAAAAATATTTGAAGTATATTGTTACAGTGCTGCCATTCAAAG
Source organism: Paratilapia polleni (assembly GCA_015106735.1). NCBI lineage: Eukaryota > Metazoa > Chordata > Actinopteri > Cichliformes > Cichlidae > Paratilapia > Paratilapia polleni. The sequence continues at coordinate 4,144 of VUQI01034550.1, forward strand.
CTTTGGCTGTTGATATCCAAGTACATTTATTTAAGTTCAATTTATATTCCTTTTCACCTTACTTTTGTCTTAGCCGACATTCACATTAGGATATTTTCACCACAAATTTTCCTAAACGCTTGTATGAAAAGTTCACATCTGTCTGACCCTGTTGGGTTACATATTTTTAAGGTGGTGGTGTTCTCTAGTGGAGAATATGCGTATTACACACAAATACACTACTATAATATTGTAAGGCTGCAGATACTTAAGTATGGTATCATTCGTAGTTCATTAAACATATTACGATTATGTATTTAATATATTGTATTTTACATACTTTATTTGCTCTTACAAAAGTTATATTTGTTTCTATTTCCAGCATTAATGTTTCATTGTCATTTTTTGCTGAGTGTTTCTCCATCTGGGGTTGGTATGGTATTATATCTTGGACAAATTGGAAAGTCTCTTAAGACACAACTTTGACCTCTACATAAAAAAAAAAACAAAAGACCTAGTATTAATTTAGTTAAAGTTAAAATTGCAGTGGCTCTACATTAAGGTTATTATAGTTAACTAAATAAAAAAGTAAAATCAGTTTCAAGCTAAGTGAATTAAAACTGTCTATGGAGACTGAGATATCTACACGACCCGTAGCACTTGTTTCTTAAATTTTACCACTGACAAACACCACCCATAATGAAAAACTAAAACTAGCACTGAAATATATAAAAATTTTCACTATGAGTTTCATTTTTAACAATAAAAACCAAACTGAAACAATCTAAATCTGGAAACTATTATAACTCTGTTCTGCATTTTCTGTTAGACAATCCAGTAAAAACATTTACATAAACGAGCAGCTTCACGGAACAGTGCACATACTCAGGTGTTACTCACTTAAGACATTAGTTGCGAGGCCGTTCTCCTCATCTGAGCTGCTAGTTTTGAGTGATTTCTGCGATGACCGTGTCCTCAACCTGGGTTTTCTCACGCTCTTGCAGAGTTCCTTGCTGTTATGGGTACATATACAGAAAACACCAATACACCAATAATGTGTGAAGATTTAACTTAAGTTCATGTCACCATTTTGTAATGCACAGTGTGTAATGAAGATGTCTTTGTCTACCTGTACTTTGAAGTTATGAGGAGCCGACACTGTTCCCTGCTTTCGTCCAGCTCTGTGTCCATCCTGAATGTCACTCCCTGGAAGTGCGGGTCTTGGATATCAGCGCTACGACTGGGATGAGGCTGTTTTCTAGGAGTCTTAGTTCTCCACTTGTGGGAAGAGGATGAACCAATTTCCTCTTTTTGCACTGTCCAAAGTTCCACTTTTGATGGTGCAGAAGATTTTATTGGGTCAGCTGGAGGGGCTTCTTCTTCTACAGGAGCATCTGTACATTCATCTTGTTTTGAGACTGAGAGACAATTCACTGCACTGCTGAATATAAGTGATGGTGGCGGTTGTGAAGAAGCCTGGATGGGGCTCAGAGAAGGCAGCTTGCTGTCAAACTGGGGCTCCGCAGACAAAGTAAGGTTTGCATTGTGGTCTAGTGTTAGTACTGGCTTTGACAGAGCAGCACAAGCCTCATCATTTGAATTAGAAGTTAGCTTGATATTAAGACATGCATTGTGTGTTTGTGATAAAGCACATTCAGAGAAGGGTACATCCAAAATATCCTGTTTGCCAGAGGAACAATCCTTTTTGCACTCCTGGCTACATCCAATTTGTGTGTTAACACCAAAGTTGACTTCTGTTTTGCTCCCGTGTTGAGGATGCAAAGATGCTGTTGTATCATCTTTTAGTAACTCTGCTCTAACAGTGTCTGTTTTCTCAGCAGTCTGCAGCTGAACACCAATCTCAAAGTCTTTCACACAGCACTGTAGTTTAAAGCCATCGGCTGTGGGGTTCCCTGTCACATCTTCCACAACACTGACAGAGGGTGTGATTTCTTGTCTCTCAAAGGGAAGAGGAGATGGGCCTAGGATGCATTCACCACTTAGAGTGTCACTTCTAACTCCCGCTTCTATGGCATCTGGGGCTGCAGTGGATAATGTGGCTGTTGAACAGCCTAATTTTGTGGCAGATGATGCTGAACTTGGGTCTAACTCCTCAAGATTACCATCATGAAGCAGCTTTTCACATTGCAAGTTGATCAAGCTCAGCACTTTCCAGGGACTGTTGCGTTCAAACTGGGGCTCAAGTGTAGTTGCGGCCTTGCTGCTTTGACATTCCTCATTTACTTTTTTCAGCTCATTACATGGCAACAAATGAGATAAACTTTGGTGGCAGGAATTGCTACAGGTATGAAATGAATGTGTATCTTCTTCCTTTTTAGTTTCTAAAGTATCCTGTCTAGAACTAATAGAGGGTTTAAATGAACATGCATCCTCTTCTTGTTTCATTACTAAATGATCCTTGCTAGATGTCTCAATGAGCCATTCAGTGGGTTGATTTGTGTCTGGGAAACTGTTGTGGATAGGGGATGCTAGCTTGGAAACTTCTTGGAAAAGGTAGAAGAGTGCCGACTGGGGGGAATCCTGTTCCACTTTGCTCTGGTTTCCCTGGATAATATCAGCTTGTGCCCTTGGTCCTGTGCTCATACTGAGGCAGTGTCTGCAACATGAATAAAAACAAACAGCTTTAAGATTAGCAGAGGTAGTGGGATGCCAAGGTAGAAAACTGCGCTTATTTTCCCCATGCTTTCCTCTAGTCTTTGCCTTCTCTCTCACAAAATATTGCACCTTCAGCTCTTTACACCTCTGAATATTAATGACATGACAAATATGCTTTCTGTGACAAGACATCAAAAGATGATATTACTTCATATCAAGGGGGCACAAGCAAAAAGGTGGTGTCACTTTGCCAGAGGCTAAATATTTTCACATAAAGGCACAAAATAGTATAATGCCATTTGGCCTACATATGGAGGCTATGTAATAATGTCATACAATTATTTAAGCTATCCTAAAACTGAGCTAATGCGGCCTCCTATGAATGCAAATACAGCAGTGACAGCAAATAAGCTAATGCTATGTTTGTTTTTGTTTCAAACTGTTAGAGTGGTGATGTGGAACTATTGAAAACATGAACTCAGAGGCAGGAGTAGTTTTTAAAAAATCTGTTTCATTCTTGAAAAGTTTAACACATAATTAAAGAAAGCGGCTAAAGGAGATAGGACGTGCTATTAATTACTAGCCTGAGAGGTCAGACTTTCTTTTTCAGTGGGATGTAAAATGAAACTAGAGCTGCCCCAGAAGGTTGATTCTGTTCATGAACAGAATCAACCTTCTGGGATTTCCTTACCTGGATGATTGAGCATGCATCAAGAGAAACTAGAGCTGTTTTGTTTTTTGTTTTTTTTGTTGTTTTTTTTTTTTTTAATAAAGTGCAACTTGTTTGACTCACCAGAAGGAATGTAGCGAAACTTAGAGCCCTTTGTGGAGTTCAAATGTGTTCAGGAAACACAAATGTTGCACTTTCTGCGTTTTAGAATGTCGAATATTTTCGCGGTTATCAGTCTGTCGCGAGCGCAGCAGCAGGTCCCACTAATGCTGCATTATTATATTAACTTGAATGCCTTTGAACTCACTGCTGCTAAACGTTTGTTGAAAATGTATTTTCTAGCGCTTTTTTTTCCTCTTGTAGGCCATAAATGAAGTGAGAATGGCACGTTTCATATGTAATCTGTAATTTTATAGCACATATAACCAGATCTACTGTTTAGCACTTTAAAATAAACTCTGAATTACTCCGTGTACACTTAAAAGAATCAGATCTCAGTATGCACCCGTCAAGTTAAATCACTGCATATTCCGATCTATTATCTGTAATCGTGCATCACTCAGGAGATTTTCCCTGTCTTCACATCGTGGCATAAGCGATCTTTAACTTTTGTGTTTCTGACCTGTAACGCCTCTAGCTTAAAGGAACATCTTAAAAACGTGGTCAAATTCTGCCTACAAGTGTTCAGACCACCCAACCTGCCATCGATGTGCACTACCACTCTTGATGCTCACCTGTGATCTTCAATCGGTTGTCAGATAAAATATTTAGCGTGTTGACTTAGTGGGGACTCACCCCGATGGAGCTGGCTGCTATGACTGGATCAGATTTTGGGGCCAGAAGAAGTTACGCCGGTGTTTTTGGTTTGCTAGATTACAGCCCGCCTGGGTATAAAAGCGTTGACCACTCTTAACTCCAGTTCACTTTGTAGCTGTTGCGTGTTTGGATATCTGAATGGACAAAACGGTTTCTTTTAACCTACCACGGCTGTTTGCTAGTCATGCAGCGAGTAGTGGTTATTTAAATGTCGGTAAATCAGTGATAAGGTCAGTCTTGTGTCCTTTAAGGTCCTATTGTAAGGTTGCTGGCTAATGAGGCGGCAACCAACTTTGACATGGGGGCATCTGATTCAGCTCGCTTTGCTGTTTTATTAAAGAAAACCCCTGAGAGAGAGCAGCCTACATTCAACCTTCCACTTATCTGCACTTGCACTCACACTTTATGTCAACAGAAGCTATAAACTAAGATGCAGAGTACGAAACCTGTTAAATGCTTCAAGAAGCAATCCTGTATAATTATTAAACCTAGACACTTGGCCACCTTTACAGGCTACACACCAAGCCATATCATGAACTGGTACGCATGCAACCATACAGCATAGTGCACTCACAGAGAAATGCAGCCACAGTTATAAAAGTGCAAAAATATCTGTTATAGTGTACAAAGCAAGAGAGAATTCACTGTTGGGGTCCCTATTTGTTTTGCAGTGTATTTATGTATTTGTTCTTTTTTTACTTCCAGAGACATGATGGGTACTTCCCAAAGTCTGACTTGCATAGGTCCATCCACTCCACAGTCAAGTGTCCTCCTCAGTCATACCATTTTCTGCAGTTGCTGTAAGCCAGTTAACCAAACAATTAACTTGCTTGAGCTGCAGTGACTTATGGGCGATGTAAGTGTTTATAGTTGTTTATTAGTAGAATTCAGCTGAGGGGACTCACTTACCTTTTTGGACAGGCCTGGACCCCCAGGTTGCTGTAATGAATGCACGATCCAAAATAGCTTTTTTTTTTTTTTTTTTTAAAGATTTTATTGCACAACTTTAAATATTTGTATTTCATCAGACATAAAATACACAATTCACTCAGATTTGTGCGTAAGTTGGACAAGTACAGTAGACTTAAGTAAAAGGTAGATGTGGTAAACTCATTCTATGGTAACATGAAGACCACCAGCTTCCAAGCAAACCTACTTCCACTTCCATCCTGCTCTGGAACCAGCTGGGCTAGATCCTCTAATCAAGCCTTAATCACTGACACTTGAGAGGAAGTGCTTTAAAATGCTTTTTTCATCTGAAACACAACTCACCTGAATGTTTCTGAAATGTTTGGAGCAAATACAAAATAAGTTTCAACAGTCTAAATTCTCATTTGATTTCTTAGGAGCCCATGTTTAAGAATCAGACACCAATATCTACAAATGAGCATGGTGCATACAAAAGTAAATGCTATGCATACAATACTTGACAAGTGAATAAGTGTGATAATAATGGACTAGCCAAAATGATAAACACCATCTTGTGATACTTGTGCGTATGTGAGCCGTAACAAGGAATATTAATAGTTAATTTTTGTGCTGATGAATGGAACAATTCATCAGCACAAAAATTAACTTTGTTAAATAAAACTTACTCTGCAGCTGTATTTTTTTTTTTTAAACAAAGTATAGTTTGTGTGATGGAATGGTATCTTAAAGCTGGCCGGAGAACACTCCACAAAAAAAAAAAAATACAGAATCCATTAAACATCACAGTTTTTTGAGTTTTTTTGCAAGTAACCATTAGCATCACCTTCAGTGAGACTCATGTAGTGTCTGACTCTGCTTGATCTCATCTGCAGGGCCTGCCCTGCCATTGGTTAACTGTAGAATTTGTCAGTTGGCAAGACGTCTTGGGAGTTGCTACAGACTTCACTCTCCTAGTCGTGCATCTCTTTCTTCATGGCCTCCCCCCACCAACTGAGCCAGCAATGATGGTGCCTAGCTCAAAGCAACGCCCTCCAATTTTTCTCCAGTCCCCCTCTTCATCATCTTTTTCACTTCTCAGTGAGGTTTGGGAACATGGCCATCTACATAGAAGTTCCTGGTGACTTTGGGCAAGGTGAGTTCGATCCCATCGAGCTCTGGAGTGAGAACGATCTGACATCCCAGCCGGGAGTTCTCCTGAAGCATCGGTGCCATGTCAAGCATGTCGTCCTCCCTAAGAAAGGAGATATCTCTCAATATTTACCATGATTTTGCTTTTAACTGCATTTGTTAATGTAAAAATGTTACGTTTAAAGAAGACAGCGCAGGTAGCAGACCTACCTCTCTTCAGGTTCTGGCAGTTTGTCAAAATGAGCAGCACTCACATAGACATGACACGTTGAGCAGGCCAGAGATGCTTCACAGGCTCCTAAATATTACAAAAACACACGTCACAGATAATGGTGCAAGGATAACGGTGCATGCTGGTGAATAATTTATCCACCAGCACGCTTTAATTCATCTGTATCAACCCTCACCTTCCAGGTCGATTCCATGCTTGTGAGCCAGATACAGGACATTATCTCCCACTTTGGCCTTAACAGGGATCCTCTGGCCAGACCGATCTATGTACACCACGTTGACACTGAACAGAAGACATCAAAACATTAACATCAATGTACATTTTGGGTGTGTGTAGGACTCAAGTGTCTGATGCACCATTCTCAACTTTTAATGTACAAAATGTTGGGCAGTCAATACAGAATACTAATAAGAAATTTGTTAAACAAATAGTGCACTATATTTATGTATATATGTAGTAAAAACAATTTGTCACAGAACCAAAAGGTAACATGATGCTAACACAGTGATTCAGTGACAAAAAACGTTTTCACACAGTCAGCTTTTGGATGCAATTAATAAGTCATTGATTAAAAATTACTTTTGATACTTTCACTGCTGCTCAACAGCACGACTTTCTAGCTAATGTAGGCACACTGTCTGTAAGTGACAAGACATAAGCACTCTGTAGTGGTTTAGGGTGCTTTTGAACTTCAAACACTGGTTCAGTTCAGTTCAGGGTGTGATCAGTGTGAAAAAAATGCATGTTTAATATGACTGTGAGTAATTTTAATTCAATTCAATTTTTCAGAAAATGTACACTCCGCTGTATTCACAGTTTCTGGTAGCAGCAGTTGTGGTATTACGTGATTTGATTCTAGTTGACAGCACCCTGTCATTTCAGAATAAAAGCCTCAGCTAACTTACACATCCTCTGGGTCCTCTCCATTGGGGCTCCCCTCCTCACTGTGGTAAAGACCTGGGAAAAGACCAACAAAGCCATCATCACTGTGAGAGTATAAAGAGGTAATATCAGCTCCTCCTCTCTGATGAAGGGAATCATTTACTTGTTGCACCCGAGTTGCAGAAGTTTCACATCCCTCACTCGGAATGCTGAAGTGAAGTTAGACAAGTGTTACTAAACCGACTTTCCAGTCAGATAATTACTGATTTTATTGACCTCCTGCAAGCTAAACTTTGCTGGCATCGCCAGTAACTTAAACTCCTGTAAGCTGATAACTTATGGACGCTTATTGAGACTTATCGTAAATAAACAGTCTCGAGAAAAGAACCAGCTTTAGGCTAAAAGTGTTAGCAGGCTGCACCACTCACCCATACTAGTCTGTAAATGACGATTTATCGTCCGAAGACTATCAAAAGACCCCCTCCTTTGTAAATTAGCCACACTGTTCGCACTGCACTTTAATCTGAACAGGGGACATGTGCTACAGTCCGGGATAACTCGGGAAAGTCTCAAAGCCAGCCCCACGCTCGACCGGACTGCAGCGGAGGCCGCCATGACTCTGTTTTGGTCACATGACCGAACGCAGCCAATAGGAAACCAGGAATGGCGCGTTGTCGTCTCTGCTGTGAGGTGCTGCTGTGACAGCAGAGGGTGCTGCTGCGTCACCAGGTCCATGGTAGCTCTTTTACTTCAGCTGTTACACGGCGACACGTGAGAGTCACGCGTTTAAAGTCGACCTGAGTGAAATTTCAGCGATAAAATGTACCGAAAGTATTAAAAAAAGTATTAAAGTGCTCATTATGTTGAATGAAGCCTGTCAGTGTTACTGTCTATGATTATTAATATTAGTGTATCAATATCTAAATGACAAATGGCATGATTCATTTTATGTAGCAGTATAAAAAGTTATCACAGGAAGCTCTCACATATTGTAGATATAAAAACAAAAAGTATTAGAATTTTTCCTGACATGCATCTGTACCGACGTACAGTACTGTGAAAAAGTCTTGAGCCACCTCTCATATCTTTATATATTGCTTCCAAGCAGCTAGATTTCTTTGTAATTTTTAAAGCAGTCTTGAGCAATACTTCTCCGGGCTTTCTGAAGGTTTGAATGGTGTGTAGTGTGTCTTTAAAAAATTGAGGAAACTGGACAAGTGGAGGAATAAAGAAGAAGTGGCAGGCCTAAAAAATTATCTACAGCAGATGAACAGTATTTGAAAGTCATATCTTTAAGAAATGCGGGGGGAAATCCAGTAAAGGCCTGACACACGATCTGAGAGATGCATCTGGCCCTTCAGTTGATCCATCTACTGTTCACTGAAGCCTCATCAGAAATGGTCTCAGTGGAAGGGTGGCTGTCAAGAAGACATTCTTAAGGAAGGGAAACAGGGAGAAAAGGCTGAGGTATGCCAAACTACACAAGAACTGGACTGAAAATCAGTGGCAACAGGTCTTACGCAGTGATGAATCCAAATTTGAAATTTGTGGCTCAAATTTTTGTCAATATGTATGGAGGACTTCAGGAGAGAGGTACAACAGTGAGTGTCTACAGCCATCTGTAAAACACAGTGGAGGCTCTGTCATGGTTTGGGGCTGTATTTCAGCCAGTGGTGTCGGGGATCTTGTCAAAACTGATGGAATTATGAACGCAGAAAAGTACTGTCAGATTTTGGAAAGCACCTGATTGACAATGGCTTCATTTTTCAGCATGACAAAAAACATACCTGGATAGAAAAACACACAGTGGAACACTATCAGTCATGGATTGGCCTCCTCAACATTATTGAAGCAATGTGGAATCATCTTGACAGGGAACTGAACAAAAGGCAGCCAACATTCAAAGAAGGCCTCTGAATTTCCTTCCAGAAGACTGGAGAACTATTCCTGAAGACTACTTAAAGAAATTACAAGAAAGCTTTCCTAAGAGAGGTCAGGCTGTGTTGAAGAATAAAGGTGGTCATTTTCAAGCTCGAAGCTAGAATTGTATAAACTCCACATATATTGTATTTTCATGTATGTTTGCACATGTTTCAATAAATCGCTGAACCTATTTTGCAAAGTATCCTAGCAAAGTATAAAGAAATGAAGGGTGGCTCAAGGCTTTTGCACAGTTGTATGAGCTTGCATAGAAAGAAAACACTGCCATACCAATACCTCAAAATTGCTAGAGATGTGTTCCAAATTACTTTTCACCACAGGAGAGTGGGTATAAATTATAATCAATAAAGACAAAAAAATATAAATGTATCAAACTCAAAGTACAAACAGCAAGATAAGTTTGCCTCCATTAGGCAGTGGCACGTGTAAGTTATTATAGACCATATAGGATTTTTATTTCACCTTCTTTTTAAACAAAATGTCTACTCAAGCACTCCACATAGGTACTATAGCCATGTACAAGTACAAAATACTGCTTACATGCATCAATGTCATAATATAAATAATCTAATAATGTAAAAAAAAAAAAAAGGGCAATACATTTCAAACTGTTTAAAAGAAGTCATTTTGTATAACATACTTACACAAGACAGCTGTGTTTTGTTCCAGCTGCAGCTTTGACTAGTCTAAGCCTGTTAAAGTTATATGCCTCTGGCTAAGGAAGCTGGGTATATTTCAGAAGAATCATGGCAGAATATTTCCTCACTGAGCACCCCACAGTATACAACAGTACAGTAAATTCATGTTTTGCCATGTTCTTTATGTGCTGTAGACAATCTTAGATAACAAATCTGATGCAGGCTGGCAGCAGGACCCTGTATGACTGAGACCACTGTGTGTGAAGACAAAGAAGTGATGTTATGACTAGAGGCAGGTTAAGAGCTCAGGCACTCTGTGTCTCTCTTGCTACGTCTCTGTTCTTAACTTCCACTTGGGGAGAGGAAATCCTCTTTAAAAAAAAACGAAGCTGCTCTTAAACATATGACCCTCTTACAGAAAAGCGTTGTGTTGATACTTGAGATGTGATTTATTGGCTTCAGAGCCCCTATAATGACCGATGAGCTCATTCTGCGTGATATCACTATAATTCTTGTTTCACTTCTTATCTTTCCTTCAGCATGTCATAATGAACTGTGCTTTGGGGAAAACCAGACGCTTAAAGTAGGTTTTAAGATGTACACTAAACCCCCCCATCTGGTCCTGGCTGTGGAGGTTCCTCCCATGTGGATAGCCATAAAAAAGTAAATGGAGACCTCTGTCTACTTTTTTCTTTATTTTATAGCAAGCCCTTGGACTCAACTCACTGGCATATAGATTATTACTTTTTATATACTCCAAGTCCACATAATGAACCACTGTTACACTTTCATGTGTGTACTTTCTCACACACACACACACACACCTGCACAGGACTATTGTCCAGGGACTGTTTACCTGTGTGTCTGCAAAGTCTATGAATTTAGAGCACTTACTATTTCACTGGGCCTCTTGTCCTCAGGTCCTGCAGGTGTGTGTGTGGGTGTGTGTGTAGACATGTTTTGGGTGGAGTTTCTCACATGCTTGATTTGGTTGGCTAAAGTGGCCTGTAGTTGTTCCTTGAGACTGCACTCTCTTTGCTTCCTGATAACTATGCAGTGCAAAACCTCAAACACCCCCACACTCATACCTATTTAATCTACTCACACTGTAATAATTAAACAAGGTACTTCTTAGGAAAGATATGCGCACACAGCACATGCAGACGAGGTTAAAAAACACTCTTCTAACTAATGTTGCTCACCCAGAGCTCAGCAGTGACAGCAAGCATATTGCATGGACATTTTTTCAGTTGTACAGTGACCTGGTGAATCTCCAGAGACTATGTGTGCAGTTTCCAGGGACAGATAAAATATGAAAAAATACAGTATTTCCCAGCAGTCCTTTGGGTGCTTTCTGTTACTCCTGTCAGCACTCCCACTGTTGTTTTTTTCTTGTTAAAATTCACTCCCCACAATGCAACTGTTTTCTCTTTTTAACTTTAAAAAAAAGGCTTTTTCAACTCCTATTATAACATACACTCACTGGCCACTCACTGTCAAGTACACCTGTTCAACTGCTCATTAGCACAAATATCTAACAGCCAATCACATGGCAGCAATTCAAAGCATTTAGGCATGTAGACATTATCAAGACGACCTGCTGAAGTTCAAACTGATCATCAGAATGGGGAGGAAAGGGATTTTCCCACACAACCAGGGTTTACAGAGAATGGTCTGAAAAACAGAAAATATCCAGTGGGCAGCAGTTTTCTGGAAATGACTCAATCAGAGGAGAATGGCCAGACTACTTCAAGCTGATAGGAAGGCAACAGTAACTCAAATAACCACTCGTTTCAACCAAGGTATGCAGAAGAACATCTCAAAACACACATCAAACACTGAAGCAGATGGGCTACAGCAGCAGAAGACTCCACTCCTTTCAGCTAAGAACAGGAAACTGAGGCTGCAATTTGCACAGGCTCACCAAAGTGAACAATAGAAGGTTAGAAAAACGTTGCTTGGTCTGATGAGTCTCAATTTCTGCTGCAACATTCGGATGGTAGGGTCAGAATTTGGCATAAACAACATGAAAGCATAGATCCATCCTGCCTTGTATCAACGGTTCAGGTTGCTGCTGGTGGTGTAATGGTGTGGGGAACACACTTTGGCACACTTTGGGCTCCTTAGTACCATCTGAGCATCATTTAAACACCACAGCCTACCTGAGTATTGTTGCTGACCATGTCCATCCCTTTATGACCACAGTGCACCCACCTTCTGATGGCTGCTTCCAGCAGGATAACACAAAGCTCAAATCATGTCAAACTGGTTTCTTGAACACTACAAAGAGTTCACTGTACTCAAATGCCCTCCACAGTCACCAGATGTGGAGGAATGAGAGATCTGCATCATGGATGTGCAGCTGACAAATCTGCAGTGACTGTGCAATGCTATCATGTCAGTATGGACCAAAATAATCCCCCAAAATTCATGTATGCAAGCTACTCCTGTCTGAGTAACGTTTGTAAAACTATTGAGTTTAGCCTTTATGAAATAAAAACTGGAGCTATACACGTGGGAGTTGTTATGAAAGTGGAAATAAATGGGTTTGGGGCTGAGTGCCACCGACTGGGTAAGTGAGAAAGAATTGAGATCATTGACAGTAAGAATATTATAGAATCACAGAAGCCTTATTGTTTCATTCCAATATGAATAAAAGAAACTGAAAAGAGTCAAAACCTGAAAAAATGCAATGTTGGACTAAGTTTTTGAATGTGTGCAAGCCTTTTGACATTTTGCTTGAAAATGTCTGTTTTGTATTCACATTTTATTTCCTGCATTTAATGTTGTTTCTTTATTGTCAGTATCATCAGTTGTGGTGATGTTTATTAGGCCACAGAGCTGAATGACAGCAGCACTCTTGTTTGATTTCAGATGTTTTACTGCCCTCCTTTGGGAACAGTCTGCTTACAGTTTGATGGATGTCACATGTGCAATTTAAGAAAGTGAGGAGTTTTAATATTTTATGGATGCACATTGCCTTTGAAGCAGCTTTGAATGATACAACCAAAGAATGTGCTTATTTCCTTTAGCTTTTAGTGCCCAGCTAAATGAGACCTTAATGTTAAAACCAAATGTTGAGATTAGTTTCATTGTCACTGCTAAACATTCAAAGGAAACAAAGTGACAACAGAAAATATCTGAGCTGCTGTCTATCTTTTGTAAGTGAGTTCCATTTAATCTTATCATTATCTTCATCATAACATTTTAAACCAGCGTGCTTCCATTCATGTGCATACCTGTATATGAGCACCATTCTCATGATCCCCTCCTCTTGGATGACTCACACAAACTTCTGAGAGTAACTAATTAGAAGCAGGTTAAAAAACAGAAAGTGCCCTTATGCTCTTTCATGCTTCATGTGTGTGGGAAAGCTTGTTTCTCAGCCAGGCAAAAAGGAAACTTACCATAAGTCTGAGTAAACACAGCAGCAGCCTGGGACCTGGCATCATGGCATGATAAATGCTTTCTTACTCACTGTCTAGGAGAGCTTAATGCTTCCGGGACTCTTTTTTTATGTATTTTATGTCAAACATTTAAAATGTGAGAAAACCTTAGGAGTTCTCCTGGGGCTCAAGGATGTATTGGGTTGTTTTTAATTAATGACCTTTTTCACACAACACACAAAACTGTGCAGAGGCCAGCAATGAGATGTTTGCTTTAGCTTGAGGTCTGGATGCAGTTTAGTGTTTTCAGACTCTGTGCAACTTCTGTCTGGCCTGTGATAGACAGCGCTGACCACTGACTGTTGACCTTTGACATCAGATAAAGAAAAGCTGCAGAGAGAGGTCACAGACTTGAAAAGATGGAGGTGTAACGAATTATGTCAGCAAATCCTAATACACAAAGAAAACTCTTGGTCTGTACTAATTTGACCTTTTTTATTATTATTATTAATATTATTATTTGCAAAAAGGTTTGTAGATAGAATTCTAACTCTTGGTATAAGAAAGAGATCTGAAGAGAGAACAGCAGTGTTGACAGTTATTGTTTGTTATTATCGACAAATCCAATAAAAAGACCCTCACCAAAAATTCTTTAGTCCATCACTAGATAGTTTCTGACTTCCCTACCTTGCATGTGGCTTGTCACAGAGTTAACTTTTAAAAGAAATCTGCTTTTTTCTGCATAATCTCCTGCTACTGTCTGACATCGTAACTTTAAGCAAACATTTAGAGTAAATGGTACAGCTGCTGGGGAGAATTTGTTGTGGGCGATGAACACACTTTTCATTTGGTGCTTTGTGCAAGTAAAGAGTGGGATTAGGTACCAATGGCATTGTTGTTTTGAGAAGTAAAAGTCCACTTAATTTATACAGACAATACAGCTTTCTTTCAGATTCCTGGTTAGCTTTTGATGAATTTCAATGAATTTTGTATCATATTCATTTCTGCTTCTTCTCCACTGCAAGGATGGCTGAGGCTCATGGGTGCCAAAATGTTTTGTCAAAAATCAATTTTAAATAATTAGAGCTGTTATGACATAAACTTTAGGACTGTATGAGCTTGTAGAGACATGTTTCTGTGTAAACTACCACAGAGGATATTGTTTAAAGAGAAATTTAAAATGGGAACACGGGAAAAAAATAAAAATAAAAACACAACCAGCACCATTTTTTGTCATCTCAGGTCTATTTACAGCAGCAGGACTGTGTAAAAGTACTATTCTTCTATTAATTAATAGGATTAATTATTAAAAGTTGGGGTTTTTTCAGTGCTTTTGCTCATTAAAAGAAAAAAACATATCACCAGGATTGAGTGTGCCATCTACTTCATTCTCAGAGCTTCTAAAGAAAACTAAACTGACAATCACACTATGGTTACCAGGGAAAATTTATCATTCTAGTATCTGAAAAATCACACTGTGAGCCAACAGGCTGCTTTCTGTTGTCATGGTAGCAAAATGATTGATACCAGTAAGTAAAGACAGAAGTCCTTCAAGAAGCAAGTCTCTCCATTGGGAGGCTATGTTGTTAAAGCATCCGGCCACATATTTGGGTAGTTATTTTGAGTCATTATCTAAATTATCTTAAATTTCAGTGGTTACTGGGACATAAAAACTGCATGTCAAGACTTTTGCATGTCACATCTCTTTAATGTCTCTAGTAAAGATGACTTTTACCGGGGTAAGGAGTGTGTGTTTGTGTTTATATGTGCACATGAAACTAATCAGATCAGCTTCTGCAGAAATACATGCATGTGAATGCATGTAATTAAGTCCAAATGACAAAGACTGGCTAACTTGCTTGTTTGTGTGATGTGTGTGTACGTCCACGGTGTTTAGTGTGTTGCTGTTGAGTTATGGCCGTAACAGTGACCATAATTGACACACCGTGTTCCAGACCTGGCCTCTGTTAAACATTTCGTCAGAGTACGATGTCTCCCCAGGGACTGAGAGGTGCTAACTCTGTGACAAACTGGACTCTGTTTCACTCCACATGTTCCAAGGATTACTTTTCACTGCGGCTGTAAATTTTTCTTCATTTCAACACTATATTTCAAGATGAATGACCAGCCTGTAGAAAATATCCTTTCTCACATCAGACATGTAGTTGCAATTTTAATTTAATTTTAAAAAAAAGAAAGAAAGATAAAGGGGTACTCGCCAGTGTGTGCACACTTGGTCCAGCCTACTGCATGATCTAGTTGTTGAACACTAACATTTCCCAAACTGTCAAGTCACACTGAATTCAAGACAGACGGATTTTAACTGGATTAACCAACATGAATAGGCAGTTATGTTCTTGTTTGCCTGTTTTGCTAAGGCAAATGCTTGATTAAGCCTCTCTCTGGTGTTATGGGTCTCTTTGGATCACATTCTTTAATAGTTCCACTCCATGCTTTGGTTTCTGCCTTAAGCTTCAAAAGACAGACAGGCAAACAAAACATTTGGTGAAGTAAGTAAAGTTCAGTCTGTGCTTTTGAGATGATGAAACCTGCAAGAAGACTGTGTGAATATTATTTAGATTCTCTCTTTTTTTTTAAATCTCAATAACAGCTATAAAAAGTGTCACTCTGGTATCAACATAAACCTTATTAACATTATTTCTGCTTGTCCTAGCACCTACTTTCACTTATGCCTTTCTCTTTCAAACTCTTTGTATCTCGTTTCCATTCTTTGTTTCTCAAATGAACCCCCATCTCTCACCAGCAATGATCAAAACAAAACACAAGTACAACTTTTTTTTTCAGATCAGACAGACATATCTGCAGAATAACCAGTCTAAACATAGTTATCAGTGCAGCTGGCAGACTGAAACGACTCAGAGCACCATGAGACAGGAAATCTTTTCTGTGTGTGGCTCCAGTATTGTTTTATAGTTGCATGACTTGATATCAGAGTATGTGTACAAACACTGTATTTCTCAAGTTTTATATGACAGCCCATTGGGAGATTTTAATTTATTAATCATTTGTTTCCTTTAAAGGCAACACAGTGTACAGGAAAACATTTAAAACCCTTTGTGTCATTTTAGGAGAAAAACAAACCGTTAATTAAATCTACATTTGATCCACAGCAACAATTATGTTTATATTATTTACAATATGGCATATTAAATGGTTGATCTGTTATAAAATGGTATGTTAAATCCTTTATGTCTTGTGTTTACCTTTGCATGTTTGTGTACGTGCCATTTGTGTATATATTATACGTCCTAATGTTGGCGTCTCCTGCCTGGGTAGTGCTGGTGTCTGGAGCTAGACATTTTATCACTGTAGAGCAGGGATGATAAGAGAAGGACTATGTAGCCCCATCTTGGATGTGTCTCTGTTCATACTGGCACACTGCTACCCCTAAATAACTGATTTAAAGTCAGATCTGGCTACCAAATTCATCTCTGAAAAACATACAGATTCTTGACAAAGCAATTTTTTTCATCAGGATATAAATCTTAGTATTATGTTCAGCTTAAAAAGGTTATGAGTCTGGGAAGTGAATGAAATTTTAAAATGCAACTTCAGGGCCACAAATTAAATTCCACGCACCTCTGCTGTATTGGGGTGAAGGCAAAATAATTTAAATCCTACGCAAATGAAGCCAAAAGTACTGCAAAGGTAAGTGAATGAGTGAATTCCAACAGAGCCTTAAGAAGCTATGTGAAATCTCAAGTTCAATTGTTTCTGACAGACTAATGTGAGAAAACTGATGTATGCAGGTCATCGTTGTACAGTCTAGAAAACTAGAAAAACTACTAAAAGACAATAAAAACACCTCCTACAAAGAGGCCTGTTTTGCAATGGTTTCAAGGGTCTCGACATGTGTGAAATCAGTTAAAGTTCTGCATACAAACAGCTCCTCAGTAAATTTGTTTTGCAGTCATGAAATGAAATCTGCAGCAAGTGAGCTTGAGTGACATGCACAAGTTTTTTCTTCTGCACTTCAGATTTAATCTAGGTCTTTCTCTTTTTGATGTTGGTGTTAGTACCCAAAGCGCTGCGGTGGTCGAGGACATGTGAGAAGATTAGTCTCTCCAAGTTCTCAGAGAGCTGTGATGATTTAAGATTTAAGCAACGCCCAAGCAAACTTAAACAAAGCCTTCATTCTTTTTACAGCTTGATTGTTTGTGCGGCAGGCTGAAGGAAGATTATGATGGGACAGATTTATGAGGAGATGGATCAGGGAGCGAGCAAGAGTAGAAGAGAAAAGGCCCAGCTGGTTCAAATCAAAATCAGGAAAATTCATCTAGTTCAAATTGGCACCAAACTCTTATTATAATGTGATTTCAAACCAGACATTTCCAGTGACATGAAGTGTATTCCAAAGAAGAGTTATTACATATTTTGTTAAGTAAATGAACTTCATGTTACTTTTCATATTATAAAAATGTGTCTACTGTGTGGAGATTATATTATTTGCATGGCTTTCGTTATGGAAATTAACACATCTGCCTTACACCAAAATTTTCTGCAATGTGGCTTTTTGTCCACCAATTGCAAGATTGATGGTTTGATATCCAGACAATCCACATGCTGGCAAGACAGAGAACACCAAGTTTCACATTAAGGCAGACGAGCACCTTGCATGGCAGCTCATTCTGCAGAACCTGCAGCTACAGTTAAAAGATGCTCTATAAGTCATGCCTTCACTTTCACTCTTATCACTTGACACATTGCAACACCCCTTACCCTGCACATACACCACACTCACACACACACACTACATTACATGTAGACCAGTGAGATGATGATAAAAGTTTGGCAAGTGGCAGTTGAACGGTCTGGCTGTTAGCGGCGTCCCCTCAGTCAAGATCATGTATCTGCACTGGGCATTGCAGAACTCCTGTCACCCCCTGTGTGAGTTATTACTCTGAGGTTTCCTGTTGTCACGGTCACAAACACATATATTAAGACATGTACACACGCTTGCTGTCAGGTGCATGATGTATGTATACAGCACATTGTAAATGAATGGAAACGGACAGTTTTTGAGTCATATGTCCTTTTTAATCACCTCTTTTAACACTTTATTGTGTTGAATTTATGCAGACACTACAGCTGTCTTCAGCCCCCATAAAAGACCAGAACCAAAATCAGACACTTCAGGAGGTGACGTGGTGTGAACAGGTGTGCCTGATGCTACTATGTGTGTGTGTGTGTGTGTGTGTCACTGTGACATTGAGCAATCACACAATGCAGGTTTAGTCATATGCATTCCAAGATACAAACACTCATACTCCACATTGCACACATCCAAACAAGCCATCAAAACAGACAGACAATAAAATGATTATACTGTCTCTCTCTCTCTCTCTCTCTCTCACACACACACACACACACACACACACACACACAGAGTGAGTCCTATAATTATCCTGGTACACTTACATCATCCTTTTCTCAAGTCTGTAATGTAAGGCAGTGTGTAGTCATATCACTTCATAAAGACAACAATAAATCTGCAAACACATTAAAAAAAAAAAAGCAGATTCAGATTCTTTATTAGTACAAGTTATGCCAGTTTATTTATAAAGCACCAAAAGAAAATTACAGAGAAACTTAAAACATGATAACTGGACTGGAAAAATGATAAATATGTAACTTTGATACGTAAAGTTTCCAGTGCAAACAAACAAGAAGATAAGATTCAACAAGTGAAAAAATGTGCAGACGACAGTTTGATGACTGTATCTTTACTGGAAGCATAGTCACAGAGAGTGTCTGCCAAGTTTATGGTCATACAGTCATTTGCCCCAAAACCATTAGCAATGTGATTTTTAATTACCATTGCTGCATGGATATGGGTTTCTCATAGTCAGGCTGTATGGAGAAAGAAGAGGTGTTGGGGGTTTTAGGGGGATCTACTGACACAGAAGATATACAATTTAGACAAGTCTAATAGTAACCTACCAGCATGTGGAAATTCCCTGCACGGAAAGAATTCATTACAAATCCCTCATCCACTTTCCTCAAGGCATTTCCTCAACTAACTTAGTTGGAAAGCTACAGTTTCAGGCTGCTCATCATCTTATCCTATATCACTTACCCCGTTTCAATTCAATTCAGTTCAGTTCAATTTTATTTATATAGCGACAATTCACAGCAACAGTCGCCTCAAGGAGCTTTATATTGCAGGCTACAGACCCTACAATATCAGAAACCCCAACAATCAGACGACCCCCTGTGAGCAAGCACTTGGCGACAGTGGGAAGGAAACCCCCCCCCCCCCTTTTAACAGGAAGAAACTTCCGGCAGAGCCAGGCTCAGGGAGGGGCAGCAATCTGCCATGACTGGTTGGGGGTGAGGGGAAATAGAAGAGAGCAGAGGGAGACACGACAAAAGACACACTATGGGAGAGAGAGACAGAGTTTAGTAATCTCTAATCATTAAGTGCAATAGTGGTATATGAACACAAGGAGACAGCTGGGTCAAGTGAAGGTTTTTAAAGTAATGTAAAGCAAAACATATCCCATTAATAAGATAGATAGATCATATTTAAAATTGAAGCATTAATTACTGGTAAGAATTTTCTAAGCAGTCTTGTAGGAATTGGGTCAAGCTTTTCTTTTCATGACTCACACATTTGATTATTAACCTTTTTGTGTCATTATTCCACACAACCTTCTAAGCAGTTTCCGTTTTTGGTCTGCGATTTTTGTGTGTGATACACTGATGCGCAACAGAGATGACTTTGTAATAACACCAGTAGAGATGCCATTGCAACTTTTTTTGTTTGTTTGTTTTGTTTTGGGATTTTTTGTGATACCCACACCTGTGGGCAGAGAAAAGTTCAATTCAATTCAATTCAATTTTATTTGTACAGCGCCAAATCACAACAACAGTCGCCTCAAGGCGCTTTATATTTTAGGGTAAAGACCCTACAATATTAGACAGAAAAGACAGAAAACCCCAACAATCAGATGACCCCCTATGAGCAAGCACTTGGCAACAGTGGGAAGGAAAAACTCCCTTTTAACAGGAAGAAACCTCCGGCAGAACCAGGCTCAGGGAGGGGCAGCCATCTGTCGCGACCGGTTGGGGATGAGGGGAAACAGAAGAGAGCAGAGGGAGACAGGACAAAAAGGCACACCTATAGGAGAGAGACAGAGTTAATGATAGCTAATGATTAAACTCTGTCTGGGTCTTTGGTTGATTAGTAAGCTAGAGTGGAAAATTGCTGCTACTCCTCCTCCGCGGCCTGTGCTTCGAGGATTCTGACAGTTAGTATGACTTGAGGGTGTTGATTCATTTAAACTAACATATTCATCCTGCTGTAACCAAGTTTCTGTAAGGCAGAATAAATCAATATGCTGAT
>VUQI01034551.1:6962-20250 GCA_015106735.1 Paratilapia polleni
CCACCCAACCCCCCCCCCCCCCCCCCCCCCGTTGGATGGGTCCCTGAAGCCTTCGTATAATTTAAGATTCCTGTCATAATGAAATGTGGACTGGAATGAAGAGGGGGTGCCTGTGCCTGCCCGTCACAACTAAGACTCCAAACTCTCTCTTAGCCTAAGCCCAGAGGATTCGGGACACATTGCTATTGTAATACACTTAAAGTCACATACAAATGAAATGCTGCCCTGAATCCCTGGGGGACAGGAAATGTCTGGACCGAGATCCAGGAGTAGCTGGTTTGTCAGGAACAAGGGATACGTGTCTGAAAGAACAATAAGCTAAAACAGAACCTGAAGGAATGTCAGTGACTCTGTCTGTAAAATCCCAAATCCCAGAGCCACTGATTTGTACTGTTTTTGATATTATGTTGTCTGTTACATACCTGGTGTCATTTTGAGGTTTGATAGAAGTGCACTTGCAAAGGCACTTGCTCAGGATTTATAGTTTTCTGAACGAGACAAGTTCCCTGTTTTAGGTAAAATATTCCAGTGTTCAAGTGAAACGAACCTCCTGACATGTCTCCTCACAGTAAGCAGAGCATTGAGACTGGACAGTAACCATGAGTCTGGCAAAAAAAAGTTGATCAACCAAGGTTTGAAACAAGGGAAAGCAAAGCTGTGGTTCAGATCAGCTCTGCAGTACCTCTAAAACTTGTATATAAAGGGTTAAGTTAAGCTGGCTTGTTCCCGGGTCTAACCGCATATCATCGAGGTAGATTTTCTCTCCTTTCTGCAAGAAAGCAAATCATTTCCCCAAACTGTTTCAAAACTAGTTTTTTGATAAATATGTAATTTATGTCACATGATGTATGGAATGCAGCAGAAAATGTGCTTCTGCTTTATCATTCTTACTTCAGACAAAAAACAGATTTGGATAGCTCAATGCCAGAGGTAGTAAAGGGAAAGAAGCAGCAAGGAGATGCAGATGAGAGCAGAGAAAATGGAAAAGAATGCGTGTGGACAGTAGGACAAAAAACAAAACCCCCCCAAAAAAAACGATGAATAGGTGACAGGAGTTGAGATGGCTCATCTGGTTAGGCATGTTGCACCCAGATGTTGAGGGAGGAGTTGGGCAATCCGACTCTGTCTCACAGTGTTTGGGCCAAACAGCTCGGCAAATAAACAACAGATGCATCTGTCTTGTAAATGAGGTCACAGACGCAAATATATCAATACTGTGAAAGGAAAACACTTCCCTCTTTGCAACTATGTTAACTGAGTATATACCAAACTACAAATACTACTAGCTGTTTCCAGCTGGTGTTACCCACTTTGTCCACTTGATGTCATCATAGCTCAGTCTTGAGTCACAGACTTGCAGGTTGTTTGAAGCAGGAGCACTAAGGTATACAGTAAAGTTCCCCACACCTCTTGCCCTTTTATTTTTATCGGGATGAAAGGTGATCGGACATTTGTTTCGTGGACAGGCACGGGCTGGTCCTTTGTTATTTCTTCATAAATTAGGCAGATAAAATGTCTGGAGATGATTCCAAGTCTGGCGTCTGCATGTGGAAGCTGTTGCTCTGAACCCAAAACATGCCGTCAAAAGAGCTCTCACTGCAGGTGAGGCTGCAAAAACCAAACAAATTCACCACAAAGTGAGTGGTAATGTTAGCCCAAATCAACAATTTGGTACATTCTAAGAAAAAAATGCTTGACAACATAAAAATGCCTGCATGGCCATGGAAGAAAACAGTGGTGAATGATCTCAGGGGCTGTTACATGTTAAAGAAAAACCTCTTCAGAGCATCATGCCAAGTGTAGGGCACTCTCCAGGAGGCACATCATTATCCACGTCTATGACAAACTGAAGATGTCACAAAAAAAGAATAGGAAGGCCAAAATAGTCTTTGCCAAAAAAAAAAAAGAAGCTCTACATCTTTCCCCCTTGGATGCCTATTAGGGTTGTTGCCAAAAGTTGTCTTTATGGAGAAAAGAGCTACAACATCATTCTTTAGTAAATGACACTAAAATAAATCTGTTTGAGTATTACCTGAAGTAAGGAGGAAGCCTGAACAGCTCTGAAGCATAACCTGTAAAGCATGTTGGAGCCAGTGGCACAAAAGACAGAAGCAGTAGGATGAATTCTGAGGTGTACAGAGCTTACTTTTATGATGAGACTCAACCAAATGCAGGAAAGTTTAATGGACAGTGCTTCACAGTACAGCTGGACAAAGAACCACGACATACTGAGAAAGCAATCCAGGAGTTTTTGAAGGCAGAGAAGTAGAATATTCTGCAAAGGCTATCTTAGTCACCAGATTTCAACCCAAACAAGCATGTAGGACAAAACTAATGGTAGAAAGTCCCACAAGCAACACTGCAACAACTGAGAACAGCTGCATTAAAGGCCTGGCGAAGCATCACAGAAAAGGAAACATATTCTTTCGCGATGTCCACATTTTTGAGACATCAGGCAGTCGGTTAAAAGAATTCACACACAAAAAAAATATTGAATTAAAATGACAAAATGTTAAAAAAGATCCCTTTATTTATGGTTGGTAACCTCAACCCTAGGGATGCTGTGTAAAATGGTTGGCATTCATAAACATTTTAATAAATATCTTTCTTCAACCTTGTGAATTAAAGCTGAAAGTTGTGCACTTCTTTCAATTGTTCCATTTCAAGTCTGTTGTGGTGGCACACAGAGCCAAAATTATGACGAGTGTGTCACTGTCCAAACATTTCCAGACATAACTATATATTGTTGAGCCCATAAGACAGAGTGGGAAATTGGATTAAAAACCATTGTACATTTTTCCCTCATCCATCGTTACAGTGACAGTGTGAACTCCTTATGATTCCAAATGTGGATTTTTAAAATGACTGAAAACTACTGAGGTAAGACAAACACAGTCCATTTCAACAGCACTCCCTTGGAATTAATCTGAATGTTAGAGGTGCCAAGAGGATATCTGAGATATTCTGTCTCTTCTCAGTCACTGCAGGGTTTCTTTATTGAAAATGTCATGATTTCTTTTGGATGAATAGCCCTTCACCTCTGCTTCCCTCCCCACATGTCGGAACCTTTTGAGATGAGCATCAAGATGAGATCACTGAGCATTGAAGGAATATCATGGTGGCAGGTCCTGTTGCCACAGGTGATCCGGTTTTCCATCCAGAATTCAGCAAACAGCCACATCCGACTAACAACCACTCACTTGCATACGAGGTTGTCACTGAATTTCCATACTAAGATTGTACCTCAGGAGTTACATCAGCCTCTGTGGCCTCCTTAACTGTAGCAAAATGTGTGGCTCAGCTGGTCTAATCCTGAAGCCAGAAGCTCTGCAGATTGTTGTGAAGAGGGAAGATGGACCTCAGAGATCATCTTCAGAACACAGGACAGATCTCACAGCAGCGTGTTATCGTTTCATCTGATGCTGTGTTTATGTGGAAAGGATTTGTCTCCTCAAGCCAAGATTTCTAAGCACTGTGTGACAAAGGCAGCCTTAAAGGAGAGCTGTCCTCATTGATGATGAGATTATGTAGTTTTATGATTTTTTTTTTTCTGTATGCTATACATTGTTTATTTGTAAAGCAAATAACCAAGAAGATTCTGACTTTGATTGCCAACCTTCACCCAACTAAGCTGAAGCAGAGGCAAAGAAACCCCCAAGTAAGTGAATTTCTCCTCCTACAGAATATCTTAAAAATGTTTGGATCTGGTCAGCTTGTTAATTAAAGCAAATAACTAATGTCACAGTGAGAAACCAGGCTTTTCTGTTGTGTTATCACAGGTCCTCTGAGTTGTGTGTCCTAGCTGATGTCTTCTTAAGGTCTGCTACTATCATAATAACTGAAAACAAAAATGCAGCCCCAACACTCACCATATGTACAACAGAAATCATCAGAATCTGATAGAAGCAAACAAAATACTCTTTGTAAGAGTTTTGGAACCAAACTAGAGAGCTGGGAGGTTTTCTTTACCAGGCCAGAAGAAAAAGGATTTAGAAATTCCTGCCAGGCTGTATCAGCTGCCAACTGTCTGAAATTGCTGTGACTAGATTTTGCATTGCAAAACTGTTATTACTGTCACAGAATGTCTGAGTTTATTTTAGTTGCTGGATGCTAAGAAATTATTTTATCTGGATTAAACTGACAAGATGCTTGAAGGGTAGTGTCCAGCAGACACCAGTTAACCTTGGAGTGTGATGAATGTCACACAGATTTGGGGAAAAACAATAGAAAACAAACTTTGCATGGGAACGAATGCTTAAAAAAGCCATAGGCTACTACTTTTTGTGACTTTTCTTGCATACGCTGACCAGAAAATTTTATTCATTAGAGCAGGCTGCTACAGAGCCCGCATTCAAAGTTTACTTATACCTATGCCACCTGCTGGTACTGAGTGTTAATGATAAAAAAGCACTAAAAATGTCAAGGAATTTTTACTGTGCACCTTTTCCTCTGTAATATCTGATTATGCTTATGTGCACCTGGCTCACAACAAAGGCAGTTTTATGGGAAGTAACTGATGACTGTATTAATGTATAGTCACCGGCCAGTTCATTAGTGACATCGTGCTAGTACCTGGTTGGACCCCCTTTTGCCTTCAGAACTGCCTTAATTCTTCATGGGGCAGATTCAACAAGGTGCTGGAAACATTCCTCAGAGATTTTGATCCATATTGACATGATAGCATCACACAGTTGCTGCTGATTTGTCTGCACATCCATGATGTGAATCTCCCGTTCACAATGAGTACAGTGAATTCACTGTCATGTTCAAGAAACTAGTTTGAGATGATTTGAACTTGTGACATGGTGCGTTATCCTGCTGGAAGCAGCCATCAGAAGATGGGTACACTGTGGTCATAAAGGGATGGACATGTACAATACTCAGGTAGGCTGTGGTATTTAAACAATGCAGTTGGTACTAAGGGGCCCAAAGTGTGCAAAGAAAATATCCCTCACACCATTACACCACCAGCAGCAGCCTGAACTGTTGATACAAGGCAGGATGGATTCGTGTTTTCATGCTGTTTAAGCCAAATTCTGACCCTACCATCTGAATGTCACAGCAGAAATCGAGACTCTGCCGCTCACTGGATATTTTCTCCTTTTTTGGACCGTTCTCTGTAAACCTTAGAGATGGTTGTGTGGGAAAATCCCAGTAGATCAGCAGTTTTTGAAATACTCATACCAGGCCGACTGGCACCGACGAAAATGCCACGTTCAAAGTCACTTAAATCACCTTTCTTCTCCATTCTGACGCTCATTTTGAACTTCAGCAGGTCGTCTTGACCATGTCTACATGCCCAAATGCACTGGCTTGCTGCCATGTGATTGGCTGATTAGATATTTGTATTAATGAGCAGTTGAACAGGTGTACCTAACAAAGTGGCCAGTGAGTGGGTTTTTTTTAAACTATTATTCTACATAAGCGTATGACTAAACTCATTAACATAAATACAAGATACTACTGCTAAAAAAATTAAAAGACTGTTTAGACTCAGCTTGACTCCCTGCAGCCGTCTTCCATTACCAAACATGTTTATTTGTAACAGCTTAAAGTAAGATAATAGTGTGCCAGCTCACTAACAACATCATATCATTAGCGCCGTCACTAGACTATTTAATCTAACCTCTTGAGAGGCTGTTTTCCTGAAGCAGAGCATACAGACAGTTGAAAAAATTAAAAGGAAAGAATACAAGTGAGGAAACAAAGAATGCAAATGTTTCCATAGAGAAAAAAGGACTATGAGTAATCCCTCTTCACAACAGGCATGTAAAGTGGTCAATAGCAGTATATGTCAAGGTTTGTAGCAGGAAGCAGGAAGCAGGACTCAGATTCAGACTCAGACTCAGACTCAGACTCAGACTCAGACAGGATAACTAAAAACAAACCTCTTTACTAGGTTGACTAGGTAGACTTCCACTTATATATACACAGAGGCGTAATGAGGGCAGAGTGGAGACACCTGGGAAACTAGCATAGCTGAACTAAATCTGATGAGACATGGGGAAGTAAAACTAAAAGCAAGGCACAAGAGACAACACAAGTGTTACAATAACACACATACTTACTACAGACTATAATAACTTTACACACTGGATTCAGTACAAGCACTTTGCACATCATGTTCTACTTACATTTTGCACTTCTCCCTGTCCATAACCTTTACATATGTCTAATTTGTTTAATATCTGTAGGCAGTTAGTATATATTGTGTATTTATATTTATATTTATATATGTATATATTGTATATTGTAAATTCCACATATTCCACTTGTGTACCACTGTATTGCGCCATGACACCAAGACAAATTCCTCGTTTGTGTACAAACTTGGCAATAAAAATAATTCTGATTCTGATTCTGATTCTGATTCTGACAAATGACTATCAAAATAAAACAGGAAGTAACCTAACACAGAGATGAAGACTTGACAGCAAGACACAAGGGGACACAAGGGAGGCTAGACTAAAAGAAAGCAAGGAATCAAATGTAAAAAATAATTCAACCAGAATACAAAGCAACAAGAAATAAAGACTAAGAACCCTAAAGACCTGATATCAATTGAAGATACAAAATACAAAGGAATCAAAAATCCTTTGATTATTTATCGAATAATAAAGAACAGGAATCAGCTAGAATTACACAAAACTGGAAATAATAAAACAGTGGCAGAGGAAAGAAAACATGAACCTAAAACTATAAGTGACTAATGGTTACTGAAGAAAGGAAAACCTCCACTATAAACTAAGGGCTCTAAACAGTTTGATTCAATTCAATTTTATTTATATAGCACCGAATCACAGCAACAGTCACCTCAAGGCACTTTATATTTTAGGGTAAAGACCCTACAATATTAGAGAGAAAACCCCAACAGTCAGAGGACCCCCTATGTGCAAGCACCTGGGGACAGTGGGAAGGAAAAACTCCCTTTTAACAGGAAGAAACTTCCAGCAGAACCAGGCTCAGGGAGGGGCAGCCATCTGCTGGTTGGGGGTGAGGAGAAACAGAAGAGAGCAGAGGGAGACAGGACAAAAGACACACTGTGGGAGAGAGACAGAGTTTAATAGTAACTAATGATTAAATGCACAAATTAAACAACAAAACCAAAGAACCATAACCAAACAGAGAGTACTTAATAATAAACGTGAATTCAAAGTTTAAAAACACAGTCCAAAACCCAGGATCATGACAGTAAAAGCATGGATTACATTGGCTCTCTTCTGTATGGGTGCCCCTACAAGACACGCAGCAAACCAGAACCCAGAAAAGCTTAAAAGCAGCTAAAAAGAAGAATGATTATTTTTATATGTATTTGTCCATTTCCCAGTGAGACACATCAAAAATAAATAGACTATTGATGTAATGAATGTGCAAATGGCTTCACAAACATAGCCTACCATTAGAAAGTCTCATTCATCATATTTACTAAAGCACTTTATGATGTTTTCCCTCAGGCGTTGCTTTTATTGTCAGGAAACATCGGTTATGTTCGTAGACATTAGTGTTTGGTAAAGTTATGACTCTATAATTGCACACTTGAGAAAATAACTGATTACCAGTACTGGAGGGTTCCCCTTCGTGTTTCTCATCGTCAGTGTTTCCGCTGAACTCTAATTATCTGGGTAACTAATTTGTCATTTTCAATTAGGACGGTGGCTCAGAAGTCTCAGGAGCGACGAGGTGATGAGGTGCTGTACAGATTCACAGCTGATGGTAACAGCAACACTGAGGCGAGCTCTGTGCGAATGGGCACTTTTTAACATTCACATTCTATTTGTTTGACTGTCTTCGGAGTGTTCAAATTGTGAACAAGCGATTATGGCCGTACAAGGTCCTCTACGGGAATGTCATCCGCTCAGAGTGAGCGCTGAATAAGCTTGAGGACAGCAAACTATGTACTGACTCCTCTGTTAATGAGGTGCAGGACGTCTGGATGTCAGAACATGCGTCCGAGCGATGTCAGATGTAATAATGTTGCTCATCATCTTGTCAGTACACTTTATTGAAGATAATCACCCCATCTCCTCTCTTCACTGCATGGGGACTGAAAAGGTCACAGGTCACTCTATCTAGACGTGTGGAGAGGCTCAGGCTGTGCTACTGAAATAAGAAGCAGCCTGAATTTTAAACCTTGAGATCCTCCCTGCTGTCATTCACAATCTGATCCCTGGTCTTTGCTGTAATTAATGTTACATTACTCTCACACTTTACAGATGATGTACAATAAGGTTTCAATCTGAGATGGGTAAATTTTTGTGTAGTATTGAGATGTACCGACACCTTCTTTTTTTTTTTTTTTAAAGGTGAAGGGTACTTGTTAAAAGATTGTATACATATAAACACAGTATTAAAAGTAAAAGTGTATTGAAGTACAATATTTTTCTATTTTCTGTTATTGCCAGTTAATACATTACCTTCTGAAATAAAGAAATGAAGCTGTCTGGTACTGCAAAAATCCTTTTTCAGGAAAATACATTAGTGAACGGAGCCATTCTGCAGCCTAAAAATATTATCTTCAGTCTTGCATCAGATCCTCAGGTGGCAGGAATTCTTTTCAGGTGATCTTGTTAAAGAGCCGCACATTGTGAACATCCACATTTTAAATAACTCCAAAACATAGCATCCACTTGCAGAGAGATGCTGCATGAAAGCTGAAAAGCTGCAGCCTTTGAAAAGCCTCAGAAAACACCGGGAGGTGAACAGAGGCTCACGTTACTGCAATCCATCTGGCTCAGAAGGATGCAGCTCACAGTATCCGTAGGTTTGGATTGCTTCAGGGATTCTTCCTTCAAAAGGAACAATAGATGTCCACTATCAGTAAATAACCCCCCCCCCCCGTGTTTGAAAACATAAGCTCCAAAACAGATTTCGTTTGAACCAGAGAAACATGATGCAGACGCTTGGGTCACAGGTAAGTAGTCGTGCTGCATACCGATGAGGCAGTGTTGTGAAAATCCTTTACTCTGGTTCAATATGAAGTGTATTCAGTCCCAAACTGAACTGGAGATTTTGACAAATGTGAGACTTAAATTAAAGATGGCAACAACCTCATTCATGATGGTTATTAAGTCAAAGTGGTAATAATAGTGCTGTCCATGCCTTTTGGGCCATGTCCAGCTTTGCTGCATAGAAACGCTCTTCCTATTAAAGGAAGAGAAGAGATGGGAGAGTTGTGTTCAATAAAATAGAATGGTATGGAATGACTGTTTTTCCTTAAAACTGTATGTGATGACATTTAATCCACCAGGTTAAGTCCTTACTACCTTCATAGCATTACACTTTTTTTTCTTTTTTGAAACAGCACATAATGAATCACACATCTTTTTTTCTCTGGGTATTTACTTCTAAACCAGCTCACACTCAGTTTGCCTTCTTCTTCTGAGCATACTTGGATACATCTTTCCACATTTCTTTGGTCAGCCTTTGCATACTTGAGAAGACTGATAAGCCTCCAACCATAAAACTGCAGACCATGGTGGTGATCACAAGCCTGGACTCTCTGGTATATTCGCTCTGACTTCAAGATTTAAAACATGCCCAGCAATCAATGTTTGCTTAGGAGGGCTCTTCCAAAGCCAGGGAGATACACTAGATGCTTCCTAAAATCTTCATTATATCACTGCATGATACTTAAGAGAAACAAATATCTTGGTATTTATTTGACCGTACATTTTAATTCCCAAAGGTTAAAAAAAAAAAAAAAAAGCTTTAAAGTGTCGCTCTTAAATGTCTGAGAGGTTTACTCTGTTTTTCAGTATATGACACTAGAGGGTGAGGGGAGCTTCTGTTTCCATTTACTGTCACCAGAAAAGACACTCTGTTGGTTTGTAACAAGACACCTTGTCAGTTGTCTTTATTCTTCTTTCAAGGTCATCTGTATATGTGTCTGTCTGTGTGTGTGTGTGTGTCTCTCTCTCTCTGTGTATTTGTGTTGTCTCTTCTGTTGTGTTTAAGTAGTTCCTAGACCGCCCCCCTCTAGGTCATCTAGACTTGGCTGTCAATGTGTCGCATCGCTCCACAGAGCTGCAGAGCCAGGACTGACGGCTGCTGAGTTAAGCTGCAAAGAAACAATGTTTCCAAAAGTGGGATTGACACTGGAATCACCAAACAATCCCTGCATTGTAGAAATTTGCCAGTTTCTCCCAAAACCATAGATGCAAAACTGCAGATGTTTTCATTTCCAGGCTCTATTTCATTCAGCCTGATTAGAGATATGAATCTGTCTCCCACTAAATTTCCGTTCAGTGGCTGCCTTAGATGCAACAACACGGCGATGCTGGTTTAATGCGCTCTTTGAGAACGGTAACAGTAGATGCTGTTCCTTGACCTGCTTTGAGACCATCACATACCTCAAACTAGGTCAGCGCACTGTGTTAACTGCACATATAAACACTAACACGCATCTTCAAACACACAATTTCACACTTTCTACTCCTCTTCCACGGACCAGCAGATATTTGTATTGATGTATTAGACTCTTGGCCTGAAACCGCATGTCCTTTAGGAGATGTGGTATGTCCTCTTAAGATTACATACAAATGACTATTTAATGCGACATTGTCCTTGGACTTGTCTCCTGGTGTTACAGCTCGCTCAGCTCATGAACAAATAAGCATGGAAGCTGCTTTAGGGGTGTAGACAATAACAGGACAATATAGACTTTAGCACTTGATACAATTGGACTTTTCTCATGAATAATAATACGTCTTTGTGAATAATTGAGGGTATACAAGCAAAGACAAATTTCCCTTCAAGCAGGGGAACCTCCATCACCTCTGAGGATAATCAGAGGCCTCAACAGTTTCAGCAAAAAGGTTCAGGGTCTGATCCTCCTGGGGCCTTTCTGTGTGGAGTTTGTGTGCTCTCTTTGTGCCCTGCTCAGGTTTCCTCCCACAGTCCAAAGACTTGATGTGCTGTCTGTCTCTCTTTGTTAGGCTGTGACAGACTGGCGACCTGTCCTGGGTGTACCCCACCAATGTCAGCTGAAACAGGCCCCAGCGCCCTCTGCAACCTCAGTTGTATACATACTTAAGATGGATGGATATATGCTGAATATTCCTTTAATCAGACATCAATTAATCTTATCAAATAATCAAAATAAAAGCATATTTATTGTATAGCCATGGAAATCCTGCAAAACTAAGATGTGTTGTTGCTACAGTAGATGTAGACAGGTTGTCAATATAGTCACATAACCTTTAACTAGAAAATTTGTGTGATTCCCTGCTTCGATCTACTTTGGCAATCTCCACCCTTTAGTCTCTCTATGCTTATTTGATAATCCCGGTTTCCTTCCCTCCCTCCTCCTGACCTTTCTCTGATTACATCACAATTCTCCATCAGTGCTCTGACATTTCCTTGCTGACCCTCTGTGTTCACTACAGGCCCCGGGATAGCAAACAACAAGGCCAGGTAGTTCAGAGGCCAAAGCAGGTGGTTGTGTTTGAATGGCGGCGGTGCTGCTAAAGGAAAGGTGGAGGTGCAAGTGCTTAGTTGCCTGAAACTCTCTGATGTTCATGCTCTCAGCGAACACAGGACAACTGCATGCACAAAAAAAAGATTCATTTTATTGTCAAAGTGATTGAGTCAGCATTACCGTAAAGTACAAATGGTCTGTTTACAGAGTGAAGATCACTCTCAGTGAGCTATACAAAAGAAGAAATTGCAGATACAAGCTAGGTTTAAGCATGTTTAGATTTATTTTAAAACCATAATTTTGGTGCACTCTGGAACATCACAAAGTCTAAAGGAAGCAGTGCCACTACTGAGCGGTTGGTTTATTGTCATGCGTGAAAATGGAAACATGGTGTGAAATGAGTTTCTTCCTGTGTGCAGGCTCTGTATTAGCTTCGTCAAACGGGACAGTGTAAACCTAACAAGCCATGACAAACCAATCCTTTTCATTAGCAGAGTAAATTATGGTTTAAAATAATGCTACATACAGGTGGATATGCTAACAATCAGGGATTAAATTGTGCTAAGGACCTTCAAAGTCACCAGGGGATGCTCACAATCACTCCATCCGTCTTCAGCACTGTATATATTTTTACATTTATTGGTCTTGAATTGAAGCCATATATAAAATGCAGCAATTTTCAAATATCAGGTTTTTATGGGGACTTTTATTGGGGCCTTGCAGATCAGCTCCTTCCTTTGTCAATCAGACATGCAGATGGCAGGGTTAAACAGATTGCAAATTAAGGGAGAGAAGTGAGAAAGAAACTGGCCAACAGACCTTATTTTGTTTAATTTGCCTAAAAATATACATGTTGATTTTTACTAAATGCAATTTAACAAGGCATGTACCTACTTAAGAAAGCTAACTGTTCAATTAAGCTAGCAAACAAGCTCAAATTCAGGCTAAAATGCTGAGCTAGTTAGTGTGTCTTGAGCAGAATATCAGTAGGTAATGCAAGCTAGTTACTGTATTTGTAAATACTGTGCAATGTAAATTAATCTCCTTTTAATGCAATCACCCTAATAAAAAGAGTAGTCCATGCATATTAATTTATTCAAATTAATATTCGGTAGCACTTTATAATAACTACACACTATTAAACATTAGTAAGGCATTAGTAAATGCTTAATTTATCATTTATAAAGCATTACTCCTCCTTAGTAATTTATAAACAAGATATAAATGGTTTATCCTTTGTGAGTGTGTTAATAGAGGTTTTATAAATACTTATTTCATATTGTAATTCATGGTTAATTCAGGCAATTAGTGGTTGTTAGTTCAGTATTTTGTGTGACCTCATCTAAAGTGAGGACTGTTTTTGCCTTATAAAACATTTATAAATGAAACTAAAAGGTCAGCAGGACCTAAAGACTCAAACAAGTCTCAGCTGTCTTCACAACAGAAAAATGACACAGAGAAAGCACAAAGAGATACAGAACAAATATTTATTGCAAGATGCAAACACAACCCACCTGAGGTTCACAGAATACTGAAATGTATGTAGGACCAGAGTCTGAGTTTGTAGGAGGGGTTTAAGAGAGACAGAGACACACTGAGCAGTTGGAGCCACAGGGTACTTTAACTTACATATACTGAAGCGTCTTCATTTAAAATAAAACATGAATAAGGTTATCACAAAACAACAGTGAATATTTCACAGAGCTTCACAAACAGGTGTAAACACCATAAACAAAGTGTCCATCATATTAAAGTGTTTGAATTTCTTTAGTTTGTTCCTCAGGTTCAGCTTTCCTCTGGTTTGCAGTCAGTTAGCTTTAGTCAGATAAGTCAGCATCCGGTCAGGTTCAGTTCCAAAGTGCTCCTGAATTA
>VUQI01034554.1:0-14284 GCA_015106735.1 Paratilapia polleni
AAGCAGCTACATTACTCCTCCTCCTTTTCTCTCCATCACCCTCTATGTCTGTCTCTAAGCTCCAGTCTTGCCCTGCTGTAAGTCATGTCCACACACACACACACACACACACACACACACACACACACACACACACACACACACACACACACACACACACACACACACACCTCCACACCTCATCTTCCTCCTTTTCTGCTACGGTCCGTCCTGTTTCCAGAGTGTGACTGGAGCTGCAATGCCTGTAAAGGCCCCCTGAGGACTGACTGCCTGCAGTGCATGGAGGGATACGTGTTGCAGGATGGAGTATGCGCACAGGGGTGCTCCACTGGCTCCTATCAGGACGGAGACAGATGTCTGGGTCAGTCCAACAAAAAGCAGATAAATTGACCCTCATGACATGCAGGCAGTGCTATTGCAGCTGCACAAAGAGCTTTCCCTGGGCTTTTATCCCATTATATTTGTGCAATTGATGTTGTTTGTCAGCATTGTTTTCATAATCTGTTTCTTTTTAAAGCAGCTAATTAACTACAGCTGACCAAAAAGGTCCTTGAGAGATCTTTTATATGTATATAACTTGTACAGTATAAAGTGGCCATCTTTTAAACACTCACATCAAATCCACTTGTGTGAATCTATATTGCTATTTAAAAAAAAAAATCTGTCATCTGTCTAATATTTCCAGATTATTAATGCATGGTATCACATGTCTTAAATAAAGTAAATATATAACAACATATCCTGGATAACATTAGGTTAAGATATTTAATATTTGCATAGCATTATTCTAAATGATAAAATATATAATTTGAATAGAAACATAATCCATGGAAAACTGGGAAAGTCCATTTTGACTTTTTTACCATTACTTGGATGGCACTTCTGGTCATATCCTTTAGTTTAATACTCTTGGTGGGTTTCGGTCTCTCTGTGGCAGGCTGTGATGATCACTGTTTGGAGTGTCGAGGTCCCAGACAGTGCCAGGAATGCCAGCCTCCCTACGCCACCCTACAGGGCCAGTGTGTGCTCGAATGTGGCAGAAACTACTTCCTGGATGCATCCTCCAAACTCTGCAAACGTAAGGATTTTCTATTTATATATATATATATATATATATATATATATATATATATATAGAGAGAGAGAGAGAGAGAGAGAGAGAGAGATAGATAGATAGATAGATATAATATATAATATAATATATAATATTGAATAATATTGATTCTGAGATCGATTTCTAAATATGGTCTCTGTGAAGATCAGAATATCAGTTTAGTTTTAAACAAAATTTTTAGTAGAGATAGAAAAAAAATCAGAGAGCAGATCACTGGACAGTGAAAGTATGAAGACTGGTGTAAAAGACACAAAAAGAAACATCATCTAAACCTTTGCATAATTTGCATCTTTTCCATTAGCTTGCTCATCCGACTGTGTGCTTTGTGACGGGATTGGACACTGTAGAGCTTGTCGTGATCAAACCTACCTCATGGAAGGATACTGTACCCCCGACTGTGGACATGGATACTATGCCAACCAGAAGACCAGGACCTGCCACGGTAATAGCATGATGCCTATTAGGTTTTTAAAATTAAGTACAGTTATTATCAAATACTGAAGAAAATTAGCATATTTTATCAATAGAAGGCTGATAGAGTTAAAAGCTTTTACATCTGGTAAGAATAGTTGTTTACATACAATATATTAAAATAATTAATTAATTAAATGGTTTGCTTTTTGTTAAATCCTGCCTGTTCTCCATGTCTGCGTTTTGGGTCCTCTTCTTCACACTCCACACGGTTTGTATAACCTACAGACCATGACAGGTGCATGGGAGTTTTTCCAGTCAATGTACATGTCTACAAGTAGGCATTCAGCTATGTCCCTCTGGGAATGTGGGGGGTGCTTCAGGGGTGCGGGATATCGGGCCTATTGTTACAGGCTGTACAGTCCCTGTACAACCGTAGTGAGAGCTTGGTTTGCATTGCCGGCAATAAGCCAGACTCATTCCTGGTGGGAGTTTGACTCTGCCGGGGCTGCCCTTTGTCACAAATTCTGTTCACAGCTTTTATGGATAACATTTCTAGGTGTAGCCAGTGGCTGGGGGTTTGGTGGCCTCAGGATAACCTCTCTGCTTTTTGCAGATGATGTGGTTCTTTTTGGCCTTATCAGGCAGTGAACTCCAGCTCCCACTGGGGCGGTTTAAATGACAGTTGGCACCTGTCAGCTGGAAAATGGTGACGTGCCCACTCAGAGTCAGGGTGGAGTTGCTGCCCCAAGTGAAGGAGTTTAATTATCTCGGGGTCTTCTTCAAAAGCGAGGGTAGAGTGGAGCTGGAGATTGACAGACAGATTGGTGTATTGTCAGTAGTGATGTGGATGCTGTACTGGTCTATTGTGGTGAAAACTGAGCTTAAAGCGAAGCTGTCAGTTTACCAGTCAGTCTCTGTTCCTACCCTCACCTCCTCACCTATGGTCACGTGCTTTGGGTAGTGACCGAAAGAATGAGATCGGAGGCACAAGCGGCAGAAATTAGCTTCTGCTAAAGGGTGTCTGGGCTCTCCCTTAGAGATGGCGTGAGGAGGTCGGTCATTCGGGAGGAGTTCAGAGTAGAGCTGCTCCTCCACCTCGAAAGGAGTCAGTTGAGGTGCTTCATCATCTGACTAGGATGCCTCCTGGGTGCCTTCTAGGTGAGGTGTTTTGGGCATATCCAGCTGGGAGGGGGCCCCAGGACAGACCCAGGACTCATTTTGTAATTAAACAGCAACAAATGTTATGACACCAACTGCTGTTACTTTTGTGTTACTGTGGTGGTTTTATCGTGACAAACTTGGCTCAGTGAGCAGTTTTCTCCTCAAACAGTTGTGTTGTACAGCTTAATGCTAAACAGTGGTCGGGCCGTCACTCTGATACTAATGAGTGACCCATGAATTGTGCATGGGGAATGCTGCATTTCATATTTAGAAACATTCACAGTGTGTGACAAAAGGCAGCTTTTTTAAAAGTAGAGTATTTTGAACAAAGTCTTTATAGGCAAATCACAGCACTCAGCAGTAACCTGGGCACCTATTTTTGGTTAACAAGACCAAGTCTCAGTGTAAACAAATGGGGAGAGAGTCATGACTGCAAGTGTCACCAGGACATAAATTAACCAGTCATATCTGATCAAATTAAAAACAGCTATGCTCCAAAATAAGGTTTAAAAAGATTCCCCTAAAGTTAAACTTCTGCTTACAGCTTTATTTATAGCTCAGTCCAGAGTTCCAACACAGTCAACATTTCTGGCTCATCTGATGAGAGAAAAAAATAAGTCCACTTACCTGCTGTTAAAATATGATAAAGAGTAGATAGCCGAAACTGTTGGCATCAGTGCAACAATAGGATTGGCTCATATGATTCCTTATTCAGCTGTTATAAAGCAGATGATTGGCTTTTTGAGGGAGATGAGTGAGGCAGCTGCCATCTTTAAAGAATTTCTTCATACATTTCTATTTGGGATTCTTAAAATAGTAGGTCTCATTAGACACCTACTGCCTAGAGAGACTCGTGTTCCTCCTCTTATCCAGTCAACCAAGGGGTCCCTCAAAGATCTGTTTTGGGACCTATTCTTTTGATCATTTACATGCCCCCCCTTGGCCATATCATCCGCCACCATGGGCTGAGCTTTCACTGCTATGCCGATGATACACAGTTATATCTCAGCACAAAACCCTCCAATCAGCTCCCTCCTCTGTCCCTTGTCATCTGTGTGCAAGTCATCAAAATCTGAATGGCAACCAACTTTCTCAAACTGAACAACAATAAAACTGAACTCTTGGTTGTGCCTCCCAAGTCATTTCTCTGGAAAGTGGCTGATCTTCATCTTAACGTGGTTGGATGCTTCATCTCACCACCTCTGGAGGTCCGTAACCTAGGTGTCATCCTGGACTCCACCTTCTCGTTCTCATCACATATCAAATCCATCTCTAAATCTGGTTTCTACCACCTAAAGAACATCTCCAAACTCCAGTCATTACTCTCAGACTTTACAGCTGACACCCTCATTCATGCCTTCATCACTTCCTGCCTGGACTACAGCAGTGGTGTCTGCCTAACAAAGCCCTGAACAAGCTGCAGTATGTTCAAAACTCAGCTGCCAGTGTTCTTACCCACACTAAGTCCTGGTAACACATCATCCTCACCCTTATGCACCTCCATTGGCTACCAGTCAAGTCCCATATCTCAGATAAGATCTTTCTCCTCACCTACAAATCCCTGCATGCCCTTGCTCTCCAGTACTTATCAGACCTTCTCCTCCCCTACACCCCATCCGGGACTCTACATTCCTCAGTCCATCCCCCACACCAGACTGTGGTCCTTTGGGGACAGAGCCTTTGGTGCTGCTGCTCCTACTCTATGGAACAGAGGATCCCTGTCTTTGGACACTTTCAAAAAGTAGCTGAAATGTCACCTTCACTGAGGCTTTTGGCCTTTTTTTTCTGTAAAGCTACCTTGGGTTTCTTGAAAGGTGCTATTTAAACCTTATTATAATTATTATTATTATTAGACACATTTAACATAGCTAACAAAAAAACAACTAACATCATCTGCATAGCAATAAACATAACAGACCAGTGTGCAGGATTTATTACCATCTAGCGGTTAGGTGGCAGATTGCAACCAACTTCCCCACCCCACATCACACTTCCCAGCCCGACCCTACTGTGGCTGTCAACACAATGGTAAAAAAACTAAAGACCTTCTCTGAGCCTGTGTTTTTCCCTTTGCAAAAGCCCCATTAATTAATAGCTAAAGGAAACCTAGTCATGAATAGTGTATTTCAGCCAAAATGTCCCTCTAAATAATACATAACAATCATTTAAAAAAAACAGATGCATTGATTCCAGATGAAGACTGAGAAAGGTCCTAGCTAATATATCAGACCTTGCGAATGGATATTTGTTGGCCATATGGGGGCAGTATAACTCCAAAATGAGCTGACAAACATGCACACCAAGAATATTTTTAGTATGTAGTATTTATGATACCACATAGTTTCTAAGTAAATGAGAAGATACAGAGCTCGCTATTATATTTGAGTCAGGACCACTACTTTCCATTTCCATTCCAGGTTTTTTTCACTATGCATGTAAGCATGATTGGTCTGCACATAGTTAAGGCAAAGAGTCTGTGGTACCTATACATTTTCCTGAATTTTTTGGCCACTTTCTAATTAAAGAAAACATGTTAAGCTTGAGTAAACAAACCCTACTTAAAAAAAAAATGGTACAAATATTTTTTATCACAGTCTTAGTGATTTTCTTGTGGTTGAAGGCCAAAACCTTACTGGTGGGAGCCAAAACTTTTTATATGCAGGAAAAACCCAGCATACATGGAAAGTTTGAGGCAGTGAGATCAAAAGCAAGATAACAGATATGACATTGAATAAGTCAGATAAAGAATGAACAAGTTGGGGTGGGCAGGCTAAAGCTACTTAAATAGCAAACACTATATGAAATAGCCAGTGGATGTGTAGAAGGGTATTGGCTGAGCCATCAGCTGATGTGGTTGGCACTGAGATCAGCTGATCTGCTGGGACTGCAGCTGACCTCATGACTTGATTTGTGTTTTCTACACAGCTGATGAATGTAAATTAAAATATTAGTTGTTATTTCAGACTCTACCCCGAGGCTAAAAAGCTTGGTAGACTTGCAGAGCTGTTGAATATCGCATTTTGAAGTCAAATTAGAAAACAGATATCAAATTCAAGCCCTTGCAGGTCATATATGAAGAGAATCTGTGAAAGATTTATAAGCAGTTTTTATTTTTACTCTTTGCCTCTTCAGAAAACTGGAAGCACAGTCTGCTAACATTATCTGTCTGACATTAGGAGGTTCCTGTTGGTAACATACTAATTGGTCCTCCTGAATAACGCAGAGAAGGCTTTGTCTGCAGAGGTGGCTCGTTAAAGCAGTCTTGTACTTCTTTTTTTTCTCTTATCTTCAAACAACCTGCAGGCTGAGATGCCTGAGGCCTTCAGGAGCAGACTGTGGTTGTAGATGATTCATGAAAAGTGACAAAGCATAATTCTAATTGAGAAATATATTATCATAGACTCTTTATGATAAATGCCTTTTTCTTGTGAAATAATGAACAGTTTTAGCCTTTAGGCTTCAGCTAATCCACGAGTTAATCAACTAAAATAGCAACGAAATTGCTCTTTTTTAAATTTTTGCCAGCCAACAAAAAAGTTTAGGAACTATTGCTTTAAATTATAGACTTATTCTCATTTGTAAGTATAATTACATGGCCAGAAGTTTGAGATTTAAGCATGCCTGTTGGCATCATTAAGGGAGATATAATGAGATTAGGGTGGCATCTCAAAAGGAGCTGATCTTTAAAAAGTTCCCTAACAAAGTCAGCTCCAATTAGAGCCAACTTCTAAAATGCCATGCCAAGACTGAGATGTCTCACTCGTGATATGTCTGCCATTTCTCCTACACACACACATTATTTTTTAAATTTTCAGTTCACAACCTCCTCTCAACCCCTACACCCACTCACAGTCCCATTCAGCTGCAGCTCCATGCCGACAAGGATTTAAAAAGCATTCAAATGTGTCAATAAATCTAGTTAGAGGCTGTTTTTTCTTTACATTTCTTTCCAAATTGTTATTATAGATTGGTTATTAGACCAATCTGTAATATGTGATAGCTTTTATCAGTAAATCATTTGCAAATGTACTTTAGGACCTGGACTTTTTGGAAATATTCTGTTTGCTGCTGTACATGATTTAAATTGTAATCAGTATTTATATTCCTTAATTTTTTTTCTACTTTCCCTTTAGAAGTTTCCACTCTTTTATTAAATAGTAATAACTGATAACCCAGTTTTACTTTAATCTTTTTTTTTTTTTTAGCATGGGTACCAGCTTTATTTTCCCACAGGAATAATTCAAGTGTGTTATTTGGTGTGCATTTCACCACAAAGATGAAAAATGTACTGTAGGTGAATTTACTTTTTCACCAGTTTGGCTTTAATAAGATCATTGATTTGAGTTTTATTTTTCTTCATCCTCTCAGGGAACATCCATGCTCCTGTCCTCTACGTCAACGGTTCCCTGCTGGCTCCCCTAGATGGTTTTGCCCCGCTGCTCCCCAAACTGCTGCAGGTGAAAGACCCAGACAGTCTGTCTGAGCAGCTGATCTTCCAGCTTGTTCAGAGCCCGAGTAACGGATGGCTGGTCCTGTTCAGAGGGGAGGAAGGCGAAGAGAAGGAAGGCCGAGAACTAAAGAGTGATGACACCTTCACATGGACAGAGCTGAGACTCGGACAGGTCCGGTTCAGACACCAGAAAGACAAAGGCAGGTCAGTAAAATTGATGTGGTTTGGTAGAAGACTCGAAAACTCTAACAATGAGGTTGCAGACTTGATAAATTTTGGCTGGTTTGATTTAATGAATTAAGATATGATTTTGACACTTGGACAGCATTAACTTACAAATGTGCTGTCTACCATCATCATCTACCATCACTGCCTCAGACTTTTTCTTTATTACCGAAAGACAATTTCTAAACTTTTTGGGTGGTGGGCACTGCTGTGCCCAACATTTACAGTTAAAACGTTTAATGATTCAGCCCATAAAGATCTAATTTAAATTATCCCCTTCAAGGTAGTCTCCTTATGCACTTCTGCACTGCTTACAGTGCTCCCACTATTCTGATCACTTACATATCCTGCAATTACTGTGCAAGGGATTGCCTCTGCTGTGTGAAAACGGCAACCCTTCAAAATGGATTTTAATTTGGGGGAGGACACATTAGACTGGCAATCTTCTCCTGGGGGACTAATTCATGATACCAAACACAGTGTAGGTTTTCCACCGGGAAATCTGTTAGACCCAGAAGCTGCAATAGATTCTGTACAATTTAATAACTGAATGTTGCACACAATTTACGTAGTAAAGCTAACCACCAGCTAT
Source organism: Paratilapia polleni (assembly GCA_015106735.1). Taxonomy (NCBI): domain Eukaryota; kingdom Metazoa; phylum Chordata; class Actinopteri; order Cichliformes; family Cichlidae; genus Paratilapia; species Paratilapia polleni. The sequence continues at coordinate 7,957 of VUQI01034554.1, forward strand.
AATGCTCATTGTTAATTGTGCGGGAGACAGAACAGTAGAGCTGCAGTTTTTCACACATTAGGAGAAACAACATGAAGTTTAATTCCCACTTCACATACAGTGATAAAGGATTTAGCCATTAGCTGAAATGGCAAAAAGATATCTGTCTGGTTCTTTATTTCTTTTTTCTTTTCTTTTTTTTTAAACTTATTTATAGGTTTTTTTCAAGCATTTTTTTGTGTAAAAATTATTAACGGAAGAGCAGGCTAATAAGATACATTACCTAACTTAGGCCCCAGTCACACAGGCTCACTGACTGGTCAGTGACACGAAAAGTGTGTATTCTGCAACCGGTTTACAAGTGGTTGCTTGAGGTTGCTGACAGTCGCTAGCAGTTGCTAGCGTGAAATCACTCACACAGAGGTATACATGGCCACACCAAAAACCTCCTCATTATCGTTTTGGTCACTAGCAGATTGCTGCAGTCACCTGTAGTTTGCACGGAAGACGCCAACTTGCCCGCAAACACTCTCAAAATATTCACCAAGTGGTAATAAAACTGTGAAAAGTGCAATGCAAACTGGAAACGGAGATTGTTCACCTTCAAAGTAAAAGTTACACCTTTTGAAAAGTGTTAGTTGCAGCAGTATGGCAAAAGTTTTACTTTGAAGGCAAAGGTTCTATATTTCCAGTTTGCGTCACACTTTTTCACTACATCTCAGAGAGTAAATGGTAAGTGTTTGCAGATGAGGTGGCATCTTCCATGCAAACTACAGGCAACCGCAGCAACCTGCTAGTGACCAAAGCAATTACATTGAGGTTTTTGGTGCAGTATCTTCTTTGTGACCATTTTCACGTATCACCAAACCAGTCAATGAATGCACATTGTTCCTTAGCGACCAGAGGTTGCCAGGTGGTCAGCGACCGGTGTCTAGGCCTGTGTGACTGAGGCCTTAACTATACCTGCCAGCCATATCACTCTGCAGAAAAAAGCATATATCTGCTGTGGCAAGAAGCTAGTCTCAGTGTGAGTGTGACAGGATGGAAACTTTAAGCACTAAACTAAGCTGAGCTGTAATGCTAGCTAGCTGTACGCTGACAGCAGACAAAAATAGTTCTTATATGAAACTGTTTATAACAAGGTTTGTGGATGTTTTTAATTTTTTAATAACTGGATAACAGTTTCTTGAAAGACACATTGCAGTTGAGGTTTTTTGGGTTTTGTTTTTTTTTTTTTTGGTGCTCTGAGCACTACAAGGCAAGTGCCATTTAGTTCCAGTATACTCAAGAGAAGGCAGATATCTCTATAACCAATATCTCCAAAACTGGTCAACTCACCCCAAACTGTGGATAAAACTGTCCCTTTAAACTCGTCATCTCCTTCCTCTCCATTAATGAGTATCCTGACATTTCATTTTTCACTCCTTGACACTGTCTTCTGTTTGATTTATGCTGCTTCTTGGTTAGAAAGTTCATTTCTATTAACCTGCACATGGATGGGAGATGCATTACATTTACATGTTTGAGTTAATGTGGTCATATTTGCATAATCTGCATTTCTTTCTATTTGACCCCAGTCTGAGTGCACTCCGTGCTGGGGATCACAGAGGCTGCAGATATGTGTAGACAGAGCAGAAGCAGACATTAAAGCACATCCTGAAAGGACAACAAAGGCAGCATTATGTTAATGAATCTCAAAATGAATGACTGTAATGAGTCTGGACAGCAGTTTGGCTTAACATATTCATGTAAATTGTGTATTGTGTATTGTATTGTTCATAAATAGTAAATAAATAAATAGTAAAAAATTACATGTCTGAGTTAGCAGACAAATATTATATTGTGATTATTGTAAAACAGTCTTGAGTCTATATTTATGAGATAATGCAATATGTTTCATCACTGACTTCTGCAGTGGTGCATATCAGTTAGCAAGAAAATGATCCAGGCCTTCTAGGCTGGCAAATGGGTTATTGTAAAATGATCTGCTATGTCTACTAAGTTCATGGAGTTTAGCATAATTTAGCAATGTCTGTGTCATGTTTTGCACAATGTGTGGCCCTTCACTTACTTTATCCATGTCAGTATGTCCCCCTGAAAAAAAAAGCTGCCCATCCTGCACTACAGCGTCTCCTCTTTGTCATTTTCCTGCAAAATAGTCTGTGGCATTTTGTGTTTGGGCCAGATGTCCATTCACTGAATGAATGGACATATCAAACATATTAGTCAATCCTGACTCAACTAGTTCAGCCTGAAATGGCAGCATGCCAATGAATTAGCAAATCTGATCCCCTGTGCAGTTTTGAGCCATTAGATTAATGGAGACAACTAAATGTGGAGCTGCAAATAAGATTAAATCTGCCATATTTTTCAAGTTATGTCAAGTGGAGGATAATGGCTGCAGACCCAGAATCATAAGCAAATGGTCACAGGTTTAATTCCCTTAAGAAGAGATGTGTCCATCAGAAAAAAAATGTGCTGTTCACATAATGGTAGGGGAAAGAGTCTTGCATGTACTCAGATGCTGATAAAATGTGGTTTGCTGTTAAAGATAAACTTATTTCAGTTTTCAAAAAGAGTTATTGTCATTCATAGCTGCCTTAGAAAAACATGCCAAGGGTCAAGAGGCTGACATAAAGTGAATTTTATTATTTCGAGTGGCAGACTACTGAGGAGAAATACACGCTTACATTTGCACAGATCACAAGCCTTTCCACTTGTGTCTCAAGGCTGCATTAAAAATAATCCTTCTCTCCTCTATGACAAGATGCACTGGCAACATTTACACTCTACACAGTGAAACCATGAGAAAAATAACTTTCAAAGTAAAAGTAACCAAAAAACAAATAACTAAAACTGAGACATGAAGACTGACAATAAACAGGAGGATAGAGACAGGATGACACAGAAGGCAGGAGAAACTAAAAATGCAAACAAACACAACAAATACATTGCAAAACCCTGGGACCATGACAGTTACAACTACTAGGAAAACAAACTTTAACAGCCCATTTTTTTACTTTTGAAGATGCTACTGTAGTCTATAAAGCACTTACTATGGCTCCCCTTATAGCATTATTTCCCTTCTGTCACTAAAACAAACAGCCTGCTCAGTTATTTGATCTTCAGACACCGTTGGATGTCTCCCAGTTCCAGCCCCAGAGAGTTATGGGTATTAAGCCTGGTCTTTGAATATGTTGAGGCAGCAGTGTGAGAGGGCATAGCGGTGATGATGAGTGTGTGAGCAGGTGGGCTTTTTTGTGTTTGTGGTAACTGGCCTCCACTCCCATAGATAGCTCAGAGGTGATTAGGTCTAATGACTACACACCACGCTACCCTCACAGGACTCATTTTCCCAGAAACCTCTGGAGCAAACTAAAGCCTGTTTTTATGTCATATTTTTAAACCAATTCCAGAAAAGAGGGATAGTGAAGTTTAACCTCAGTCCAAGACTTGTCTTGATTTAGGATGTCCCCTTCCTTTGTCTGTCTTTCGCAGGACTGGTGAGTTCACCTTGCGTGTTGCTGACCCCCAGCTGTTTTCCCAGCCGAAAACAATTCAAGTTCAAGCTGTGTCCATGCAGGTATGCAAGCATTTTCTTCAGCTCTCCTTTATTTACTCTCACTGAAATTGACTTACATTTTCAAAACATATTTAAGAGAAATAAACTGCCTTGAAAATTCCGTAAAAAAAACAGCCTCCATACACTAAAAATAGCTGCATCATAAATCTGCTCTTCCAGCTACAAATCCAGATATCTAATAAAGACGACTGTTTTCACTGTGCAGGTCAATTTAGTGTCATTACAGGTGGAGAAGAATAGTCTGCCAGGACACATTTGTTTCCAAATTTAGTTCACTGTGAAACGGTAGAGGTTTGTTCTATGAAGTCAAAATGTCAGAAGTTGTTGTTGTTGTTGAGAAAGTTTGCCTCAGAGAGAGAAGGCTCCATGTTGAGGAGGACTGTGCATAATGCTGCAAACCTGAACACTGAGCAGATTGTTTAGCTTTAACTTTGATGGTTTTAACAGCCTTCTTTTTTAGACTGATCGACTTGGACTACTTCAGAGGCGGCTTTGAGTACAGAAACAGGTGCCTATATGTTTGTCTGTGGACAGCATCAAACGTCTACAGACAAACAACGTGACAGTATCCCGACTATGCAGGAGGCAGTCATGAAACTTTACAGATTCGTAGTTGGAAATGATGACGGCACTCAAAGATGGGTGTGGTCCAACCCATGAACACTCACTGAAAGGCGCCAGAGTAGGGGGTATTTTATGCCCCTATACCACATTATTTTTAATATGTCATGAAACTCCTCCTTTGAAGTATCTTTACAGTAATGGTGTGGTATTTACAAACTCACCGACCACTTTATTAGGCACACCTTTTTAGTACAGGGTTGGAGCCCCTTTTGCCTTCAGAACTGCCTTAATTCTTCTTGGCATAGAGTCAACAAGGTCATCAGAGATTTTGGTCCAAATTGACATGATAGCATCACACAGCTGCTGCAGATTTGTTCGCTACACATCCACGATGTGAATTTCCTGTTCCATCACATCTCAAAGCTGCTCTGTTGGATTGAGATCTGGTGACTGTGGAGGCCATTTGAGGACAGTGAACTCATCGCCATGTTTAAGAAACCAGTTTGAAATGACTTGAGTTTTGTTACATGGCACGTTATCCTGCTGGAAGCAGCCATCAGAAGATGGGTACACTGTGGTCATAAAGGGATGGACATGGTCAGGAAGGCTGTGGCCTATTAAATGATGCTTAATTGGTACTAAGGGGCCAAAAGTGTGCCAAGAAAATATCCCCCACACCATTACACCACCAGCACCCTGAACTGTTGATACAAGGCAGGATGGCTCAATGCTTTCATGTTGTTTACACCAAATTCTGACCCTACCATTTGAATGTCAGAAATCAAGACTCATGAGACCAGATGACATATTTCCAATCTTCTATTTCTGTTTCCAATCTTTCTAACTGTAACCTCAGTTTTTTTCTTAGCTGACAGGAGTGACACCCAGTGTAGTCTTCTCCCGCTTCAAGGTTCGACATGTTGTGCATTCAGAGATGCTCTTCTGCATTCAAAAAACATACTTTCAAACATGCTCATCTAATCAAGGCTGAATAGACCTGTGATTGGCCCAAGTCTATAACCTAAAACCTGAAAACAGACCCCAGAGGAGGTGCAGTCTAGTCCCCCATCAGACTTCTTGAATTACATTATGCTGAAATGTTATTGTGGATTTGTTTGTTGCCTACCCCAGCTTTAATAATGTTATTTATATTATATATCTAAATACATGTTCAGTCAAATTATTACAGGGAGTAAAGCCAGTTGACATGAAGTACATATGCATATACTGATAAAAACACATAGAAGTGTGAGATTTGCAGCCTCTCACTCTGCGACCACTCAAGCAGCACACAGCCACAGTTAATCTGGTCTATCTGTCAGCTCATATTTTAGAGTGAGGCTCTTTCTCATTTTGCTGCATCATCCCAGCTGATCTGCATTTCTCACTGTTTTTTGAAGCTCTCTCCCTGTGGAGTGATGCCAGGGGGATTGGCCAGTGTCAGCTTGACAACGGGCCTTGATTGGTGTCGAGCTGACCTCTGATTTTGGCACAACTGTAGAAAATAATGAGAAACGTGGGATTAACGGTGCTCTCTGAGAAATGTTGATGGGTTAGTGTGGCACCTGCATTACTGTGTTTTATGCCTCTATGTACTTTATACAGAGAAATACAGAAAGACAGACAGTGATTAAAAAGGAAAGTGTCATAGGCCAAGAAGGCCTCTTTTGATACCAGGACTCACACACGACTCAGGAAACAGTACTGACCGAGTTTACAGTTTATTTGGAATGGGATAATAAACAGTTCACAGCTCGGAAGCCGGCGAGTCAGGTCACAGGTGTGTACTGGAAGAAGAGAAAGATGATTAATCAGAGAATCCACTGAGATCCACTTACTGGGTGAGGGCAGGACGAGCAATCTTACTTGGGGGAATCCGGCGATGCATTGGAGCCAGGGGTTCACTTTCTGGAGGAGACGTTGGAGGGAGGACAGGCAGGTGAATGGTTTTAGGAGTGAATCCAGTAGGTCCAGAGACGGGGAGCAAATGACAGGTGAGATTATCCTTGAATGGATACGGGGAACTGAAACGAGAAACAGAGCAGCCACAGGTGAGTAACAAGATTTCTAACTTATTGGTATATCTAAAGGTAGCCTGATTACCGCACGGATGAGCAGACAATCTGGCGAAGGTGGAGTGCTTGAACTGGTCCTTAAGAGCAGGCAGGTGATGAGGGATGCGGTGCAGGTGCTCTGTAGAGG
>VUQI01034555.1:31367-45849 GCA_015106735.1 Paratilapia polleni
TTAAGTTAGTTACTATTATTATATTCCCTAAAAAAAAAAAAAAAAATTAGGGAAAGAGAACTTGTGCGGTGTGGTTGATGATTTCTTCACGGGCGAATTACCACCGACATCTGTCTACAGGCAGCTCAGCCCTGGACCTTTTTGAATGCTACGACACAAGGACAGAGTCGTGGCAGATCAAAACCAGCATGCTAATGGCCCGCTGCAGCCATGGGTCAGTCGAGGCCAATGGACTCATTTATGTCTGTGGAGGAACAGTGGGGAACAATGTCTCTGGCAGAGTCCTCAACAACTGTGAAGTCTACGACCCCAACACGCAACAGTGAGTCACATAAACATTCAGCCCTTTTTAACGTGTCCGTGTATGCTCATAATCCTGGGATTCGAGTGGCATTGGCCTGCTCCAGTCTGCTTTTACTTTTTACAGATGGAGGGAGTTATGTGGGATGAGAGAAGCCAGGAAGAACCACGGTCTGGTGGTTGTAAACAACAGGATCTATGCTGTTGGAGGGCAGGGAGCAATAGGTAATAAAAAAGACATATATAGTGCTTCTTTTTTTTCAAACATTTCAAAAATTTCACTCATTCAAACTCACACTTGCATATCAGTGGTATGAGGTAATAACACTGTAGTGGATAACCTCTTCTGCCATCTGAGCCACCGTCTATCATTGCAATTACTACAGGAATCAAAAATAAGTAGTGTTGTAATAATAGAAATGGTAATAATAATATGGTACATAGTACCATATTGGGGGCGGCTGTGGCTCAGGAGGTAGAGCGAGTCGTCTACTAATCGGAAGGTCAGTGGTTCGATCCCTGATTCCCCTAGTCTGCATGCCGAAGTATCCTTGGGCAAGATACTGAACCCCACGTTGAGTGTGTGCGAATGTTAGTAAGCACTTAAGTGTAGATAAAAGTGCTGTATGAATGTACGTGTGACTGGGTGAATGTGGCATGTAGTATGAAGCGCTTTGAGTACACAAAACTGAGTAGAAAAGCGCTGTATAAGTACCAGTCCATTTACCATTTACCATTTATTAATATAGTAGCAAGTGTACAAGTATGATGCTGTGTGTGTGTGTTTCTAGGTGGACTGGACTCAGTTGAATACTATGATATTGCAACTAACGAGTGGCGTGCCGCCTCACCAATGCCATGGCGAGGTGTAACAGTGAAGTGTGCAGCAGTTGGTGACATCATCTACGTGCTGGCGGGATTCCAAGGAGTGGGGCGGCTTGGACACGTCCTGGAATACCACACCGAAACTGACAGGTCGGGTTATTAACTAAACACTACCCAAATAACACAGTTCAATAAATGGATACGGCTGAAGTCTTCATCACTGGTATGTTCACAGTGCATAAACACTTTGTGCTTTGATATCTCTCCTGTTTGTTTGCTGAAGACAAATGATTTTGATCAACTTTTTTTTGTTCTGGATGTTTTTATTCACTAGTTCCTTCAGTGTTTCTGGTGGTTATTGTAGCTGGGTTTTCATCACTATTAGGTGTAATAGTGCAATAACCAATAACCTACACAAAATATTGTTGAATTTTGTCACCTGTAGGCACACAGAAAAGAAATCTATACAGATAAGTGATAGCTTGTTTGAACGTTGAATCAAACTACTTTTCTTCTTTGCTCAGGTGGGTGACTTGCAACAAGGTGCGAGCATTTCCTGTCACAAGCTGCTTGATCTGCGTGGTCGACACCTGTGGAGTCAACGAAGACGAAGATATGGACCTCATAGACTCTCAGCCACATGCTGCAGCCACTCCCTCTTCATCTTCCTCAGCCTCATCATCCTCATAGTATGAGGTAGCTTATGTGCACTCGTATATTAAGTTGTCATGTTTGTTGAGAGTTCTGTTAGCCAATGAACTGATTTACATGGGCTTAGACCTGTTTTTCAGAAAGGAGCTCATAGTAAGTGTTGCACAGTAAAATGGTTATCTTCTTTAACCAGTGAAGTAGGCAGTTTTCTATTCAACTTTTAGCCATTCTGAAATTTTAAGTCATAATTTTTAGGGCTGGACACTAGTTCCATCTATCCATTCGCTGGATAGGTAGTAGGATTTAAATTTTGGAATTCAGATATCCATCTGAATGTCAGTAAAATCACCTAACAACAAATCTATGGACAATGTGCAAGGTCTCGCTCTCCTGCCATAGGCTCACCTTTCTCTCTGTCTACTGCTCAGTGAGTGCCAACGAGTTGTAAGCAGCAGGACCCGTGGATGAGCTGTTTTCATGTGGGTAGTTTTGTCCTTTGTGTTTTGTTTCCCAGACATTCTGTGTTCTGTACGAGGGGAAAAATGAAAGACATTTTGTTGCTTCTAACTTTCTTCTTTGAATGATTAATTTACATGTAGGTGTAGCTGAAATACAGCACACCTTTCTTGGGTTTATGTAAGTTAACTTTTGTTTGATGACATTGCAGTTATACAGTTGGGTCAGTTACAGTTAGGTAAGACACAGCTTTTGTAGTTGTGCCTCTGTACACCACCACACTAGATTATAAATCAAACAGTCAAAATGTGATTGAAGTGCAGACTTTCAACTTTAATTCAAAGGGTTTAACAAAAGTTTTTCAGTAACTGTTTAAGAATTACAGCCATTTTTATACATAGTCCCTCATACTCTTACTACCTCTGTCTGTGTTTGTTTGTTTGTTTGACTGCAAACTACTTCTAGATCATCAGGAGTTGAGCAACCAAACATGACACACAGATACTTCTGAGGCCCCTCAAGGTACCTACTTATATCAGATATTGTGATGTCATCACGTTCCCTAGCAACCACCTAGCAACAGGCTAAAGTGACGAGTTTTTAACATTTATGCACCTATAACACCTTATAAAAGCATTCTCCTGTTTTAACTTCACAACAGTAACGTCTCATTTATATCGACAAAACTTGAATTATACATGCCTAACAACCACCTAGCAATGGGCTAAAAGACCCATTTTTAGCATTTAAACATCTACCGCCCCTATTTTTACTTTTCTCAATGTGATTAATGATATCAGTTTGCCAACACCACAGATAGGCCAAACAATACTGTAGCATGGGCATTTACCAGCAATTTTAAATATAAGGATTTTTAATACTTAGAGGAAACCCCTTTTCAGTCAATGACTGCCTGAAGTCTAGAACCCATGGACATCACCAAATGCTGTATTTTCTTCCCTTGAGATGCTGTGCCAGGCCTTTACTGCAGCAGCCTTCAGTTGCTGCTCGTTTGTGGGTCAGTTTTGTGTTTAATAACTGAAAAGCCTGACTTGTTCAGTGAAGAATACCCCATTTCTTTGCCTTGAGAAACTCTTGGGTTGTTTTTGCAGCATGCTTTGGGTCATTATCCATTTGCACTGTGAAGTGCTGTCTGATCAGTTTTGCAGCATTTGGCTGAATCTGAGCAGAGAGTATAGCCCTGTACACTTCACAATTCACCCTGCTGCTTCTGTCGGCAGTCTCATTATTAATAAACACTAGTGACCAGGTTCCACTGGCAGCCATACATGCCCATACCGTAACATTGCCTCCACCATGTTTGATGGATGATGTAGTATGCTTTGGATCATGAGCCGTTTTTCCCCTTCTCCATATTTTTCTCTTCACATGTTGGCAGATGTTTTCTGGCAAAGTCTAATCTGGCCTTCTTGTTCTTGAGTGTAACCAGTGGTTTGCAACTTGTTGTAAACTCTCTGTATTTCCATTCATGAAGGTGTCTCTTGATTGTAAACTTTGAGAATGATACATCTACCTCCTTGAGAGTGTTCTTGACTTGGTTAGATGTTGTGGAGTCGTTTCCCTTAACCATGGAAAGAATTCTGTCATTGTCTACTTTAGTTGTGTTCTGTGGTCTTTCAGGCCTTTGGGTGTTGCTGAGCTAGCCACTGCATTTCTTGTTTTTCAGAATGCACCAGATTGTTGATTTGGCCACTGCTTTATGTTTTGTAAATTTTTTGCTTTATGTTTTCTCAGCCTAACAATGGCCTCTTTCACTTGCACTGACATCCCTTTGGGCCTCATATTTAAAATTACAGCGAAACGCTATAAAATACAAATTTAACATTTTGAATCAACTTCAGATGTTATGTCTGCTTCATTTTTCATGAAATAAGGGAACAGGCTTCAGCTGGTCATGTAACTGCTTGTCAGTCAATTGTCCAATTACTTTTGAGCCTGAAAATGGGGGACTGTGTACAAATGGCTGTAATTCCTAAACAGTTAATGCAAAAGTTGTGTAAAATCCCTTGAATTAAAACTGAAAGTCTACACTTAAGTTACATCTTGACTGTTTAATTTAAAATCCAATGTAGTTGTGTATAGAGGCAAGACTACAAAAATTGTGTTTCTATCCAACAAATAATGGACCTAACTGTAATTTTAGACACTAGTTTTTCCTGGAGCTCCAGTGCCTAGAAAACAGTATTCAGGACTGCTCTACAAATTTTAAAGTGCCAGTGGGAATCTTTTCACAATTTCATGAAAAAAAGCTATTATTCTTTTTAATTTTCTTCTTAGTTTATGTGGTTTACTCCGTTTGCCTATCTTTTTATTACTTCTGCAGTTTACGTTTGTACTGCATATCCATCCATTTTCTTAATCTCTTGTTCAATTCAACAGTGGGGGTGTACACAGATGTAATGGGGTGAGAGGAGGGGTACACCCTGGACAGGTCGCCCGTCTATTGCAGGGCTAACATAGAGATAACATAGAATCACCACTTAAGCTAACATGCATGTCTTTGGACTGTGTGGGGAAGATGGAGTACCTGGAGTGAACCCACGCAAGCACAGAAGGGGCAAACTCCCCACAGAAAGGTCCAGTAGATTCAAACCCAGGATGTTCTAGTTGTGAGGCGACAGCGCTAACCACTGCACCACTGTCCCATCACTGCATACGGCATATTGAGATGTAATTTTTTTTTTATGATGTGTTTTTGCCGTTTTGTGTTTATTGTGTGTAAATCAATAATTAAAACACATTAACTTGCTAAGATGGATATTCTGGTTGTGAAAGGAAATGAAAAACCTGGCAAATATTGTCTGAGTTTATATTTTATTTTTTAGGTTCCTTATCAAAACACTTTGGAAATTTGTTTTTACAGTCTGTGATTTATGTTCTGTCACAGAGTGTAGATACAGCATTTAAGTATTTGACTCTTGGTTGTGTATAGATTTAACAGTAGTGTTTGGTCTTACTCTGTAATTTTGTATTATACCTTTAAAGAGAAAGCGTAAACATTTTATTCTTAACTATAAGCAGTTACAAGTAAAACATAGATAAATGTGAGGATTTAAAAAACAAGTTTACATTTTTTTCATATACAAAGATGAACAAAATGTAAGAACACCAAGTTCATTAATAATAAGGCAGCTGCAATAAAATGAAGAAAATTTAAGATTTCATAAATCGCTCCTTCCATTGTCATTAGTTGCCATACAACTTTCTGGTCCACAGATGATGAATATGAGTATCGTTCACTGTTTAAATGTTGTGCTGGCATATGTGAATAAAACTGGGAGGCTGAAAACAAGTGCATTAATTAGAGTGAGATAACTTTGATAAAAGCTCTTATGCTAAAATAGTGTGGTTTGGGAAAACGGATGTTCTGATACGTAAAATATGTCTTTACGTACATGATTTGAGATGGTAATGTATATTTGAACATTAGGTTAAATTAGTGCAATATACACAGTGGTAAACATTAAGAGCTGTTATTTTTCCCTGAGGAAATATTGTAAACCACTGGCATGACTTCCTTCATTTGGCCCCTGCAAGTATTTTTTTTTTTTTTATTTATCTGTTATTATCTGTTTCCCTATCAATCATCATCATCATCAGACTCTTCCTCACTCATAAGCAGAGCAAACCTGTTGTTTATCTCCTTAGCATCTCTCCCCTCTCCCTGAGCTCCTCTTCCACCTCTCCCTCTTCCTCTCCTTCCCCGGCCTCTGCCTCTCCTCCTCCTCCCTGATGCTGAAGAGGAGGGAGTGGCTTTGGAACTGCAGTTCCTCACAGCATCCAGCAGGGAGGAGTAGAGTTGTCCAGACCAAGATCCCCCAGACAGCAGAGACTCAGCAGCTCGGCCTCCTTTCAGATACCTGATGAGGCCGTGCACCAGCGTACCACTGAATAACCTGAGAGACGCAGGGAGGGAGAGTTGCAAAAATGTACTCTAAAAAGAAAAACAGAGATTTTTTCTTTGCCATGGTGGTACCTGTAGATATTATTAGCTTTTTTTTCCCAAGAAGAAAATGTCATCACCCTATTGTCACATATCATCTTTATCACCCTATTTGTCAAAGGTTGGCAGGATAAACCTCAAAATCACTTCAAATGCAACAAAGCTTTCTACATTTGTGAATCTAGAGATAAGTAACTCCTTTTCTTTGGAATTCGGGTCAATAATGCTAAACAATTATCAGGCAAAAAATTGCCAGCTCCAGTTTGTTGGTTATACCTCTAGCTGTAATGCATAGAGAGTACAATTTCTTTTATGTCCCTGAGTCTTACCATGACAGATAGGGTTCTGGCAGCGGCAGCAGTAGTAGCTGATTGAGACAAAGTGCACTCCAAAGGCAGGCCTGCCATTGGCTGAAACTGTGAGCCATTCCGATATCCACGCCCCGTCTCTCTCCTGGTCTCGCACGTTGTCGATCCAGCCCTGCCCACACTTTATGCTCTGCAGCCCAGTTTAGCTGCGGGACTGAATGTTTGAAAGCAGATACAAGCTTTTAGATGACAAGAAAATCACCAGTTTGCCTTGTTATTAAGGCACATTTGTCTTTTTAACTATGTTGGGGAAAAAAAAAAATACAAGCGATCCAGTCCAACTAACCAGTGTGTTGGTAGTGGGTAGCTCCAGGCTGGTTGTTCAAGGAGAGCTCTCCATAAACCATGCCTAGCACCAAAGCCTGCACCTGAGGCTGTGAGGGTGTTGGTGTGGCCTCTCGAAACCAGAATCCTGTCACGGCTACAGCCAGCTGCAGGTGGAGAGGAACAGGAGCTAGGGCGGACTGCTTCACACCCAAGACTTCTAACAAGACACCAAGTCGCACTGCCACAGGAGCCTGGATAAAATGAAGGAATAATATTGGAAAGTACAATCAGACCATGTGGAAAATTTATTAAAAACAAATCTTTAAAATATCCAAACAGATATGAAACAAATATTGTTCATTCTGGAGAATATTTACCTGCTCGAATCTTTCCAGGGATATATGGTTTCTGAGAAGAAGTGCCTCCACTTGGTTTTTCTTCAAGTTCAGGTCCAAACGGTCATACTCTTCCACACAAATAGGAGCGCCCTGAGCTTGCACTGTTACTGCACCAGCTGCTTGTTCCCTGCTAAATGCTACATTTATACCCTGCTGTGGGGTAAAAATGTGGCCTTGACCCCTGCCCCCACACCCCCTTCCTCCTCGCCCTCTCCCACCTCTCATTCCCTGTCTGATGCCTTCTTGTGTCCTTATATCCTGCGTTTGGATCTTGCCTCCTGGTCCCATCACTAGCTGTGTACCTCCAGCTCTTCCTTGAGTAACACTGTCTTGGGATTTCTGCAATATTATCCCATATAAAGCCTGCCGTATGGCTCTAGAACTACAGTGGCTGCTGGCTAGCTTACTGTTCTCCACCTGCGGGATAAGAAGGACCCTGCGCATCACCAAAGCATCGAGCACCAAGGGAGGCAGCCGCCCCTGCAAAGCTGCCATCAACAGGCACTCCGGCAGCTGTGCCAGCCCAGAGATCTGCCCTCCCAGAACTGCCTTACCCCCAGAAAACCAGCGAGCCAGAGAGCTCGGAGGCTTGATATGGTACTCCTGCATACCTGCCCACAGCTTTGAAGCGAGCCCACGCTTCTGTCCTCTCTTACCCCTACCGCCTTCCTCCCCCATTAGGGTGTTCACTTCCTCTAACGCCTCAGCTACACTTTTAAAAGAGGATAGCCAGAGGAGGAGGCCCTCTATACGGGAAGGGGGTGATCTACCTTTACCCTTGCCACCACCTCTCCCTAACACATTCGCATCTAACAGAGAAAGAAGTGTTTCAGTATCTTTTGGAGTACCGTAGTCATTTCCAGCCAGGACAGCACATAAAGGGAGCAACTCAGGGTTCATGCCCCCAAACAAGCGACACAGGCCGGTAGTGGTGTAGCAGCGAGCTGAGATGTAGCGTTGAGAGGCTTTACCGTTAAGGTTGGTCCACTGGAAAAAACGGAATGGCAGATAACCACCTAAGATCATAAAACAAAAGACATAAATACTACATGAGAAAACACATACTGCAAAATACTACTACCACCAGTCATCACAAAGGGCTATTTTGAATCTGTGTTAAAGTGCAGAGACTACCCACACCTGGAAGGTCAAAGATATAAAAGTCACTGTCATTTGTCAGCACTGGGCATTTCCACTCTTGTGCCAAGCATGCAATCTCCCAGTCAGCCTCAGCTGGACACTGGATGAGTGGAACTCCTCTCTGGATGAGGACCTGAATGAAGACATCTCTTGTAAAGATGGGGAGAACAGAGCCATTGCGGCCGTGAGAGATGTTGTCTGCCTCCTTTATTTTGGACTGCAGGCGCTGCCTTAGAGTATCAAACTTCTTGTCACTTGGGTCCATCCCTAATAATCATAAAAAAGATAGAAAAAGAGATGTTTGCAGGTGTTAAAGCAATGTATAATTTGAAAAATGTTTTTTAAAAAAGCTGTTGTATTGTACAAATTAAAGATAAAACATAAATATTCATGAAATGGTAAAGGGTAAGAAGCCTAATACGTTTTTTAAATGATATTATCATTTAATAAGTTACAAATATATACATTATAGCAATATAACAGAAAGTACCTAAGTACCTTTTTAAGATGTCCTGTTGAACTTATGGGGAATTTTTACCAAATGATGTGAAAAACTTTAAGACTCCTTAGACTGAAGGGACTAGATGACTTTCTTGAGTACATCCATCTACAGTACAGACATACTTCATATTTCAAGTCAATTGTGAATTGGTTTGGAAAGAAAAAACAAATTAAATTAGAAGATTTCCCCACGTTGAACTTGAATCATTAAAATCCTAACTTGATGTTATAATTCTTAGATATATTGCATCTTTACCTCCATCCAGAACCACATATGGCTGGATGTTACAGGTTGCCAGTGCAGTGAGGAACTGGGTGAGCAGGGAAGCAAAGGCATCGTAGTCCCCTCCGTGCTGCTGATCCAATCCGTGGTTAAAGTAGAGGCGAAAATACAGACTGCAGCCATCAATAACCAGGCGACTGTCCCTGAACTTCACATCTTGTAGGAAGTGTTTGTTCCCCTCCACAAAGGTGGTCAGACCATGGACTCCCATGACATTTCAGGGCGCCTAGGAAGACGTGGAGTGAGAAGAGGAATGAGATAATGCTACTCACGATGGCTGATTGCCATGCCGAGCAGTTTGTGTGTGGGTCTGTGCAGATGTCCAATTATAGAATGGGCGGAAAATAAATGCCCGTTATGACAGTCACAGTTCCCTGTACTGAAGTTAGTTGTTCCTTACAGAGACTTTTGGAAAATTGTGAAACAGCGGAAATTACTGCAGCATAACACTTTGTACAAACTAACGACAAGTGATTTGCAGAAGTATCCAAAGTAGTAGAGCATTAAAATGTTTACGAGTTGTACTAACCAATCTCACTTTACTTCACTTGCTGTAGTGTTTACTTGTCTTGCGCAGTTATTCCCTTGTATGTTATACTTCAAAATAAAGGTCCTGGCTAGAAACAAACGTGTGTATTCCCCTGTAAACATAACATTTTTATTTTGAAAAATATAAAACACATCCCCCAAAACAACACGCACAAATAAGGTTACAAAAACTCTTAAGAATAAAGACGGTTAAACTTTAATAAATTCAGAACCTTTACGCTGAATTGCGTTTGCGTTCTCGCGAGAGAAAGCGAGAACCGATAAGCTAGCGAGCGCGCTAGCCAATTTCGTTCTGCCGTTTGAAAATTAATCTCGTTTTATTATGGCCACAATGTCCGGAGGAACAAACCTCGGGATTCCCGGGACATTCGCACACCGGAAAAAAGACAGTAGCCCGTCCGCTAGGTTTTGGGAGAGTCCGGATACTTTAGCCCAGCTGGAGCTGGTGCGCCAGTGGATCGGGAAGCACTACAAAAAGGTAGTTAGCCGACCAGGAAGCCAAGTAAGATGCTAGCCGCCCCCTGTTAGCAAGCCCAGTGGCTCACAGCGTAAACAAACGCTTACACATTAACACTGGCTATCAAGATTTTTTTGTGATGACGTTAACACAGCTGCTCCTATACAAAAAGAAAAATACACAAAAGTGAAGTGTAAATGTAGCTCAGTCGCAGAGGTTGATCACTTGAAAAATACAGCTGCTAAGGTGGTGAGACTGCTGGTAAATGCAGTCATATAATAGATTATTAAGTGACATGGTGAATAAAAATTCTACTCATAACTATCTCAAAACTGTGTATGTCTCTGTCTGTCAGTATGTGTTGGCCGATGCCCCATCTTGCCAGGTTCTGGCTGCAGTCACCCTGCAGCTTCTCCAGTTCCAAGAGGATGCATTTGGCCGACAGGCTACCAGTCCTGCACTCACCAAACTGCCCGTAAGTCTCTCACAGTTCATCTGATTGTTGTCACAGTTTACTTTAAAATATTTGGTTTGGTTTTGTTTGGTTCTTAAGTTGCTGTAAGTCTCCAGCTTTCACGATGCATGTTAATGTAGTGTTCTTGAGGTTTTAAAGTGGTTCACATCAGTACATTGTTGTATTAGATTGATTGCTGATTGATGTGTTTACAACTGTAGGACTAATACCAGCCTGTAAGCATACATGATAATTAACAGTGCAGAAGATAAAAACACACAAATATGAAAGTTGTTCATGTTCATGACCCAGACCCAGAAGAAAGCGCAAAACCATTTTGATTTAATCATTTCTCTACAGGCACAGTGCTTCCTTGACTTGCGACCAGGCGGTGGACTCTGCCACATTCTTGGTACTGCTTATAAGTTCAAGTTTGATCAGGGCTGGTGAGTAGTTTCCCAATGCTGTCCCTTGCATATCTTGTTTGATTCCTCCTGTGTCCTTAGTATCTCTTTGTTCCCTGCCTACCTTCACACAGGCGAAGGTTTGACTTACAGAATCCATCAAGGACTGAGAGGAACGTGGAGATGTTTGGTACGATTGAAAAAGCGCTGATTCAGGTGACAAAACCGCAAATCCAAACACACAAATGCACACACATGCACACCAAGGACTGTCATTTCATGAACTTGGCCATGAATATTTGTGTCAACAGAACAACTGCATGTCACTGCCTGTCGTATATCTGGACCCTACACTGGATCAGGATCTGACTAGCAGACTAACTGGTATCATCACCAAACATCAGGTAAAGTGTTGCAGGCTTAGACATAGCACAGAAGGAGATTATGTTTAAGTGATCAGAGTATACACCAGTGAGAATAAATAAGTGATATGTAGCACTGATAAAGTAGTTGGATTTCAGTGCTACTCATTCACAGTTTGTCCTTCTGCAGGGTACTGTCACCGAGGACAGAACGCTCGCCAGTCACCACATCTACCCGTCCCTTGCCTCTACAGAGGAAGGTCAGTTAAAGTTTGTATGTGTATGTATGTTTGCTGACATTATGATGCCTATAACTTAAATAGCTTAAATACATGTTGTATAAACAACTGTTTTCAGATGAGTGGATGCGTCCCGTCATGAGAAAAGACACGCATGTCTTGGTACATTGGGGCATGCATCCTGACAGGTAACACACAAGCAAACACACACACACGCGCGCACACACACACGCATACCCGGGTGCTCACAGACAGAACTTAAACATTTCACCACAACGTTTCTTGTCTCTAACAGTTATGACAGTTGGCTATCGTCGAGTGATGTTGAAGGAGAGGTTGAAGAGCTGCCACATCCAGAAAGGCCCTGGAGGGTTAGTATGGCACCACACACGTCACACTGTCAGGAGTTAGTTACTGCTGCGGTTGCTGAGTAATGTTTGTCTTCAAATTTCTTTGTCAGACAGAATGTGATTGTCAGCGGGGACATGAACAAACCACGCACTCTATAAATAATAGAAGATTTTATATAATGTCATCTAAAAAATTTAGAGAAATTTACAGCTGACTGAGCCCTATCCATTTAGCATCTGGCAATATGCTGTGTATTCCTTTTTGACATGTGATTAGATACAGCAGCATGCGCCGTCCATTAATATTCATTTTGTGTGGGTGGGTGTGTATTCTCCAGGTCCATGCTGGTTGGGTTCTGGACACGGATGTTTTCAACGAGTGGATGAATGAAGAAGACTATTGTGTAGATGAGAGGAATGTACCAGTCATCCTCCGTCAGCGTATTCACCTCCAAGACGACCAGGTTTGTGTGAAGGTGTTGGTCTTGAGGCTTAGTAAACGTTTCACAGTTATTAATGCACAGTTAAATTTTAACGGTTAATTCAACTACAAAAAGCAGATGTGATCCTGATTGTGTGGTTCCTTTCCTCTCAGAATTGTTATCAGACATGACAGTTTCTCCATTTCAGACAAATAGCGGCTTCTCCTAGAGAAGAAACACAGCTATCCGCTTCGCAAGTTGCACATGCTGTTTTGTTTTTTTGTTTTCAGAATAGCTTGAGCTCCTTTTTTAGTTTTTTCTCCATCTGCCTTTAACTCTTCATTACAGGACTCAAAGTCTACCCCCTCCAAAAAGAGAAGGCGCTCCCCCTCTCCTCCCTCCTCTGAAGGCAGGAAGAAAGGAAAGAAAGGGTAAGACATAAGTGTTTCTTTCAAGAAAGGTTATGGTTTTGCTTTTTCATAAAAGGTTTCAGAATTGATTTGTGCGTTCACACAGGAGAAGGCGTGGACAACAGGACGAGGAGCCAGAAGAGGACCTGACCAAAGACATGGAAGACCCGACTCCTGTGCCCAACATGGAGGAGGTCATACTACCCAAGAATGGTAAAACTCCTGACAGCTTCCCCAACTCATTAAAAATGTACAAATTTCTTTGCAAATATTTAAATGTGTTTGTGATTTCTTATCCTATCTTTGTAGTCAACCTAAAGAAAGATAGTGAGAATACCCCAGTGAAAGGAGGGATCATGGCTGACCTAGGTAGGCATGCTTGTGCCATCATAAATGTATACAGAGAATTCTTGAAGCATTAAAGCATTAAAAAAAATTCTGCAGTTCTCTTGTTTGTGTGTATGTGATTTTTCATCCTTTTCACCACTGTTTCTCTTCCAGATGACCAGGAGGATGATTTCCCAGGAAGGGTAAATATTTAAATGTTTCTAATTGCAAGGAGGTTGGGTGATCATTATTAGTTGTTTCTGGGATGTAAAAGTAATCTTACTCTGTGTGTGTGTGTTTCTTTAGGAAGATGAGGACGGAAGAGGAGAGATCCCACGCCTATCAGAGGGAGAGGAAAATATCACAGAACAAACCCATCACATTATAATACCAAGCTACACATCGTGGTTCAATTACAACTGGTAAACAAATGCACTCGTATGTATTTACATGGACTTGTATGCTGAACTTCTTAATCTTATTTTAAAGACCTAAAACCTTTCTGTGCATGCTGTCCAGCATTCACTCGATAGAGAAACGTGCACTGCCTGAATTCTTCAGTGGGAAGAACAAATCAAAATCTCCTGAAATGTGAGTACTGCTGACATTTAGGCATTACCACTAATTTAGATGATGGAGAATGCCTCACTAAAGCCTTCCCTGTACTTTGCAGCTATCTGGCATATCGTAACTTCATGATCGACACATACCGGCTGAACCCCCAGGAATACCTCAGTTCAACGTCCTGTAGACGCAACCTCACTGGAGACGTTTGTTCCCTCATAAGGTAACTTTGTGTGTGGGTGTTTGCTGTCATGCAGGGTCTGCTGCATCTGCTAAATTAGGTTTAGTGTGTAGGCGTTGAGCTGTGTGAATGTTTTAGTAAATTAAATCTGTTAATGCTAGAAAGGAGCGTGCGTTATGTGGTGTAGTTAATGATTCTGCAGTTGAAAACCAACTTTTATTTTTAATTACTATGTGACACATGTTGATTTGTTGGTGCATTTAAATGTTTCTCATCTATGAAGCTGTTCCAACTGCAACAGATTGGAATTAATATGAAGAAAAAATGTTTGTGTCCAGGGTTCATGCATTTTTGGAGCAGTGGGGTTTGATTAACTACCAAGTGGATGCAGAGAGCAGGCCTCTCCCTATGGGACCTCCACCCACCCCTCACTTCAACGTACTGGCTGACACACCATCTGGGTTGGCCCCCCTACAGCACAAACCGCTACAGGTCTGTGTCGTTGCTGTCACACACAGCTTGCAGCACCAGCTCAACACAGACAAGTTTAAAAAAAAAAAAAAAAAAAAAAAAAAAACCTTTTTTTTAATTTTAAAAAATTCCCAAAAAA
>VUQI01034557.1:0-10636 GCA_015106735.1 Paratilapia polleni
CATTCTGGATTAATTGAAGGTTTTTCAGGGAGCTTTTAGAGCAACCTGATAATAGTGAATTACAATAGTCCAGCCTAGAAGTAATAAATGCATGAACTAGTTTTTCAGCATCACTCTGAGACAGGATGCCTCTAATTTTAGAGATATTACGCAAATGCAAGAAAGCAGTCCTACATATTTGTTTAATATGCGCGTTGAAAGACATATCCTGGTCAAAAATGACTCCAAGATTCCTCACAGTGTCCCTAGAGGCAAAAGTAATGCCATCCAGAGAGAAGAGACTTTCTCCTCGCAACCCTTCCAAACAAGCCATACTTGTTCAGTCTTTTTCATCATGAACTTTAACATTTAACATGCTAACTGAGGCCTGTAGAGTCTGAGATGTAGCTTTTGGGTTTTTTTGCAATTTCTCTGAGCATTGCACAGTCTGACCTTGGGGTGAATTTGCTGTGATGTCCACTCCTGGGAAGATTGTGGCATTGTGTTAACACACAGCTGAATGCTCCAGACCAGCCCAAAACTTCTGCTTTTATAGAGGCGGTCACACTTGCTGATGGTCAGTTAATCGAAATTTGATAAGAAGCACCTGGCTGCTACTTACCCTCTGCTTCCTATGGAAGCAGTAAGGATGTACTTCTTTTTCACATGACTGTACTTAAACCCTGCAAAGCATAACCAGTAGATTGAATTCAGCACCACTGATATTACAAAGTTGTGCTGTACACTTATAGTGATATTAACAGAAGTGAAGAATGATTTTCAGTGTTGCTTAACAGTATGTTGCATCTACTCCACATCCATTTAACATGTTATCCCAACATAAATATTATCTTTAAGAGTTTGTGACACTGCCTGTTATTCACAGCGAAAACCAAGGAAAGGTGGAGACTCGGCAGAGGATTCAGGTAACATGAATGAGACAGTAGAGGTAATGGACATCGTAGCCATCTGCTGTCCCAAATACAAAGACAGACCGCAGATTGGCAGGGTCGTCCAGAAGACCAGAAATGGCTACAATATACACTGGATGACTGGATCTTACTCTGGACCCTGGGCTGTGGCAAAGAAACGGGATGGTCGGAAAAAGGTGCCTTGGGTTGACAATATCAAGGAATCAGACATTATTTACAAGAAAATCTCTTTGACAAGTGGACAGAAGCTCACGAACAAAGTGGCACAGACGTTACGGGCACTATACGCTGCAAAGGAGGGGACTAAGAGTTAATCAACGAGATTAGTCAAACACCTCTCACAGCTCGACACTATGGATCCAATATGTTACGTACACAGAAGTGAAACCTCTTTAGATTAATGCCTTGATGGAGGAAAAGTATGGTAAATGTGTCTGTTTAAATACAGACATGTTTAAGTCAAACTCAAGAAAAAGATAAGAAGGAAATGTTTGGGAAAACATTGTGTGGGAGTTCCTTCGCTGTTGTGCAGCAACTTGGTTGTTTGATTTTTACTCCCACTGTATCATAAATGAACTAAAAACATGTTTATATCTGAACATAATTCTGTAAAAATACAAAAACAAAGTGAATGTTGGAAATTAGTGTATTGATGATGTTCTTAATAAAGTGTTTTTTGAATTTAAACTAGCACCAGATGGATTTATTCACTTGACCTGAGCTTCAACAACTTTTAACTTTGTTTTTCTCCTGTTTTAAACATTTTGTTGATTACCCTCACTCTGTAATGGACTATCTTTGATATAATTTATTTATGTTCAGACCAGTGCAGTACCTGTGCCATTATTGTTTTTAATATAGATTTTGATGTTATAGAGCACAGAGCAACAAGAGTGATCCCCTGCTCTTCTGATGGAATAAATACTGCAATAAATTTTTCTTACATCTTTGTTACTTGTTTGCGCTTTTTTCCCCCAGACATCAGACTGTGTAATGTGCTGTGGTTTTCTCGCCTGTGTGACAGAGATAAATAGGAGTGATGCTGTGAAGCACTGACTGATCTCAGGCATTCATTTCAAAAAAGGCACATATGCCCATGTGAGAGAAAGATTAAACTCGTCTATCAATGATTGTTAAAATATTACCACTTTTATCAGATTTCTGAAGTCTCAGCTTACTGAGCAAAGTTGGTCATAACAGGCAAAAGTGTTTGATCTGGTGTATGTACTTTGTATAAGGATCTTATATGTTTTAGGAACACTACTTCAAATATTCCCTTGCTAACATGACCAATACACCTTATTAGGTACACCTTGCTATTACGGGATTGGACCCCATAGATTCAACAGGGATTTTGGTCCACATTGATATTGACATGATAGCATCACACAGTTGCTGCAGATTTGTCAGCTGCACATCCATGACGTGAATCTCCTGTTCCACCACATCCCAAAGGTGCTCTACTAGATTGAGATCTGGTGACTGTGGAGGCCATTTGAGTACAGTGAACTCACAGTCATGTTTAAGAAACCAGTTTGAGATGATTTGAGCTTTGTGACATGGTGTGATATCCTGCTGGAAGCAGCCATCAGAAGATGGGTACACTGCGGTCATAAAGGGATGGACATGGTCAGCACAATCCTCAGGTAGGCTGTGGTGTTTAAATGATGCTCATTTAAACACCACATTTCTTCCCCATTCTGATGCTCAGTTTGAACTTCAGCAGGTCATCTTGACCATGTTTACATGCCTAAATACACTGAGTTGCTGCCGTGTGATTGGCTGATTAGATATTTGTTTAACAAGAGTTAACCAAACTCCAAACATATTTGGTTAATGAGCAGCTGAACAGGTGTACCTAATAAAGTTTTGTGAGTGAAAGTGAACTTTAAACAAACCTGCACACTGATTTTCTGTCTTCTCTCTCGCTCATGAGATTCGGTTCAACACCAAGCTACACCTACTGGGTTTGGGAACAAAATGTTTCTATTTATATTTTAATCACAATTTATTATTTTTGTTGCAATAAAATATTATATTATGTTAAAAGTTATGCTGTAATGTATATTTGATTGCATAATAAACCACAGAGGTTACTCTGCCAGAGAACTCTTTCAGACTTTTCCCCAACCATGCAGAGCTGCTGCAGTGAACTGTTGCAAAACAGAAACCAGCTTATATGTGTTTGTGCTTGAGAGATTAAAACCGATGACCTTTAGAGAATGAGTTTCTCATGTTCAAGCGTTGTCACGGGCTTTTTAAAATACATTTATAATTTTAATAGAATAAAATGAAAGTGTAGATCTCAAAACATCCTCATTTGCAACAGCATTGCAAATGTAACATAATGCAATAGGTCTTTCTATAGTTGTAGTTCTTGATTTGCTGACTTTTTTACAGCTTGTTCCTTATGTATTTCTGATGGATGGCAGCACAGCGCTTTACTTGACCCAGACTGCGGAAAAGTGGCGAGACGAAGAAGAAGATGATGACGTTCTACCGGAAATAACTCTTTCTCTGCCCCTGTGCATGAGGTTGGCGGGCTGCTAGTTGTATGTGTGTATTCGGGGTAATTCTTTGAATTTTGCTGCTCAACTGGCCAACACAACTTGTTAACCAAATATCTCAGAAACACGCGGAATTTTTTCAGTCGGGTAAAGCAATGAGCGCACTTTGAAATACTTTATTCGACTCTTGGCTAGCAGTTAGCTTGCATGCTAAATAATACGCTTTTAGTGGCAGCAGACAGCTAACCGGTGTACTGTCAACTTGCTAACAGTAGCTAGCAGTAAATGAAAAAAACAAACAAACATTAAAGTTGTGAGTTTGGTGTATCTCCTGGTTATTTCTCTCACGGATGGCATCTAACCAGATTTCGCAGTCGCTTAATTGTGGTTGAACTGCTTTGTTTGCAGATAAGTCAGCGGTGGTTGCCCAGCCATGCCGTCCGCCGCTGGACCCAGCAGCCCCGCCGCTGCTCTCGCTGAAGCCCTGGAGAACTCCTCCCGGCTGATTGACAGACACCTGCAGGATGACCGCTACTTCCCCGACCTGTCAGAGCTGCTCGGTGTCCCCGCACACAGTAAGTCAAGGCGAAGAAAAGACCTAAGTATAGCTGCCAGACAGTCTTTGTTTACAGGTCATGCAACACTACGAATAGTAGGAAGAAGTGTGGTGGACAGTGTGAGTGAAAGCAATTACTGCAGTTGGTTTTGGTTTTGAGCAAAACTTTCCTAGAGACGATTTGAGTAGTAGTTGTTGTTGGGGGGGGGGGGTTAGTGTACATACATGAGGAATGACTGTGGGAAATGTGGGTGTGTTTTTGAGTGAGAGACAGTTTAATAAATGCAGGGTACTGTGTTGTCAAGCGTGAAAATTTGAGGGTTCCACACTTGTCTGTTGTTGCGTTTAAATGAAGCAGTTTACTGCAAAAGCTCTATCAAAATATTTTGTTAAACTCCCGTATGTCATCTCATTATAAGACATTGATTTGCCATTGTTTTACGCTCAACTGTGAAAGGAGGAAGACCAACACTGGACAGATTTATGAGCAGATGAAGCATCTTCATGTTATGTCTACATCATGCTGTTTTGTTTTTTTAATGGCTGTCCGAATTTGTTTTCCTCTTAAAATAAATTGTTTTGTTGCTCAGCGGTGAAAAACATAGGGATCTTATGTTGACATGGAGCAAATGCGGGCTACCAAAACATAAATTTACATCCAGAATAGATGACTCGACTGTTAATAAGCTTCATCATATGTTAGATAAGGGAAATGCATTTCATCTCAAAGTGTACATTGTCTTTTATATCAGTTATGTAAAATCCTACTAACATTTCTGTGTGTAACATATATATATTTCAGTAATTGTATTGGTTATCAAGGTGTAACTAAAAACCTTTTTCTGTTTACAGTTATGGAATATGTTTTTATATAGGATAAATGACTGGGATATACAAAATGTAATACTATAACCAGACTTATTGATGTTCTTGACAGATATGCCGTCCCTCTCTGGGGTGTCAGATATGGACTACCCTCTCCAAGGACCCGGTTTACTCAGTGTGCCTAACCTCCCAGAGCTCAGTGCAGTCCGCCGAGTCCCTCTGCCTCCTGAGCTGGTGGAGCAGTTCAGCCGTATCCTTTTGGTCATTCAGGAAAAACTAATCCAAAGGTTTCCATTAGACACATACAGCAGAAAGTATGCTAAGTTCATTGCACTTGTTTTTGTTCCCCAAGGAGTATGAGAGTTTCAGCTTAACCATTTTATAGACATGCAATTCAACTGCATGATGGGAGTTTTTCCTGAAATCTCTCGAGCGTGGCTTACAATCGACAATGACATCTTCATGTGGAATTACGAAGATGGGTGCGTACCTTTTGGATTATATGGGACTGAGTAATAATTTTAACATTACAAAGCAAGTCATGTGCACGCACAGTGCACCTAAACATATTATTAGTATTCTTTTTCTTATTGTGAACTTTTATTGATGATAAAACCAGCATTTAAGGCAGTTTTTTTTTTTTTTTTCCTGTTTTATTCCCTGCAGAGGAGATGTGGCCTATTTTGATGGTCTGATTGAAACTATTCTGGCAGTCGGCCTAGTAAAACCAAAACAAGGTACATCTAGGCACTCACATAGCATTTGTCATGTTTTATTTGAGTAATGCTTATAAGTTCTGGTTTTGTCTTCCCAGGGATTTTACAGCCACACATTCACTACCTCTTAGTATTGGCCACTTCTGTGGATGTGGTGATCCTTGGGCTCAGTTTCCCCAAGAGCCAAGCTGGTAAGTGTTTCCGCAACAAAATTTGTTTTGTAGATGACAAGAAAAGAATAATTTCCTTTTAGTGTTAACAGTTTAACCTCCCATCCTGAGTCCTCTAGGGACCCTGCAGTGTGATAAAATATATCCAGCTGCTTTAAAGATGCAGAGTGGCATACGAAACTTAGGCATAAATTCAATTTATCACTTTTTACATTGTCATCTTTATACCAACAAGTGCAGATAAGCTACTGCTTCACAACAGTGTCTTATTGTAAATGTTTTCCACTTTAGACATGCACACTATTCAAAATCAGTGTGATAATACTTATATGGATGTCAGGGTGGGGTATGGAAAGAAATGAGGAATCACATCCAACATTAACTTCTGTTTTCACTAGTGCTAATAGTATCATGATGTCTTTATATCAGTTTAACTGGGTCATATTTATGTCTCTCTTTTGTTTCAGGGTTGAATGACAGCATGTCTGGTGGGATGCAGCTGCTGCCAGACCCCCTGTTCTCAATCCCCACAGACAACACCTACATCCTGTCCATCACCTCCACAGACCTGGGACGCATCTTTATGGCGGGAAAGGACGGCTGCCTCTATGAGATAGTTTACCAGGCTGAGGCAGGCTGGCTAAGCCAACGCTGCAGAAAAATCAACCACTCTAAAAGCTCCCTGTCCTTCCTCATCCCTTCTGTGCTTCAGTTCTCCTTCTCTGAAGACGGTAAGGAGCAGGTGCACATTTCCTGGTGGAGTGAAATTTGTCCTTAATCAGATTAAACTTTACTTGATCCATCTTTTGCTCTGCTGCTCCACAGATCCCATTGTGCAGATTGCAATAGATAACTCACGTAACACGCTCTTCACACGCTCAGAAAAAGGTGTCCTTCAGGTGTGACATCTAACAGATATTGAGACAATTTTTCATATGTTTATATCTTTCTGATCAACCAGGAAACTGATGAATTTGTAGCAATCGTCAGTCAGCAGAAATAATTATTTTTCTATTTTTCAGGTGTATGACCTGGGTGCTGATGGGCAGGGTATGAGTCGTGTGGCAACAATGTCACAGAGTTCCATCGTTGCAGCTGCTGGAAACATTGCCAGGCAAGTCTTGGTTTAACAAACCTCAAATGTGCTTCTTTCATGTGTCATTAATTTTCCTCAGAGGAGAGTAAAAACATTTTTCTGCCTTTTTGGAAAAACTCAATTTTTCATTTTCAGGACAATAGATCGTTCGGTCTTCAAACCCATTGTACAGATCTCTGTGATTGACAGATCAGAGTCCTCAGATTGCCATCTTCTCGCTGTCACCCACGCAGGTAGATTACCAAACAGTAATAAATCTGAGAAGAAATACTGGGATACATGTTGCATATTAGTCTGTACTGATACTGTGTTTCTGCAGGTGTGCGTCTCTACTTCAGCACCACACCTTTTGCTCCTCCGCACCAGAAGAATATTGCAATGCGGCCTAGCCTACTAGCTTTGGTCCATGTGCGTCTCCCACCAGGGTTTTCTGCCTCCTCTACCCTGCAGAAACCTGCAAAAGTCCATAAGGCACTACACAGCAAAGGTAATAAAGTAAATGGGACTTAGATCCTATGTCATTTATTTTTACGTTCAATGAGACACAGGAACATTGCTGGCAAGGAACTGGGTTTACCTGTAAAACGTTTTAAACCTTACAGGTGTTCTGCTTATGGCGGCTTCTGAGACAGAGGACAGTGACATTCTGTGGTGCATCAATCATGACTCCTTTCCCTTCAAGAAACCCTTAATGGAGACACAGGTTCGTATACAAAAAGCATGCAGTAAATTAATTAAATGTTAGTTTCGCCTTCAGCAATACCCTAGTGCATCTTGCACATACACAAGATTCTTGGTAAGATAAAACCGTTACTGTTTTTTGCAGCATTTTGTTAGCTGCTGATCAATTTATTTGTCATGTCATTTTTTTTATTATTTTTTTTTGTCAGACAATGGTACTACCTAAAACCCAAGAAGCAGTGGTTTAGAGAAACTTTTTAATACGCCTCTCTTTTATTTGTGTTGCATTACAGATGATGTCTAATGTAGATGGACACTCTTGGGCTCTTTGTGCCATTAATGAAGAGCATCCGGCCAAGATTTTTACTCCCTTGAACAAGGACCTGATCCCCATCACTGATTCCCCTGTGGTGGTCCAGCAGCACAACATCCCTCCGCAGAAGTTTGTCCTTCTCTCTGCAAAGGTTAAAATTCCTGTCCTGACCCATCATGTTGCACACATAGAACTTAATCTTGTCACAGCATGACAAGGCAGTATCAAAACTGTACACCTAAAAGTGTAAAATCTCTATCTTTATTAATCTCCTCTAGGGGAGTCACATTTTTCAAAAGCTGCGACCAGTAGACCAGCTCCGTCACCTCCTAGTGAGCTGTGCTGGAGGAGAAAGCGAAGAGATTGAACGCTTCTTCAAGCTCCACAGGGTACAATACATGATAGTCACTGTGTAATATTTTATAATCCCATTATCATAGCGTGTAGCCTTAAACCTGTGCATGTCACATATGCAAGGTTTTAGGCTGCATGTCACTAGCTGGCAGTCTGTGTGACATGCAGATATCGTCATGTAGTATTCTGCTGTGTTTCTGACATGCAACATATTTTTGAATTATTACTCTATTCTGTACAGGAGGAGCAGGCTTGTGCTACAGCATTAATCCTTGCTTGCTCCAATGCTGCTTGCGACAGAGAGGTTTCACAGTGGGCCACCAGAGCCTTCTTCAGGTCAGATAACAGTTTACATGTGTACATACAGTATTTACAGTTATTCACACTGTTCAAAAATTAAAAGTAATTCTTCCTCTTTTTTTTGGATCAGATACGGAGGAGAAGCACAAATGAGATTTCCCGCAGCCATGGCGTCTCCCAGTATTGTTGGACCTGTGATGAGTTCTCCAGCACCGGGTAAATGAGCAAATATTTTGTAGTGTCCACCTGGCCAGTGGGATGTGTTATGGATAAAGATCAAATCTGACACCTTTTTGGGACACTGTAAGGTCTTGTACACACAGAACCACGTCTTTACAAGTAAACAAAGCAAGCAAAAATCATTGTAATGGCTAACTGTAATAATTATTTTTTTTAAGCATTATTAATGCCCCCTTTCAGGTATTGTACCCCCAGCATTGGCCACACCCTTTGCACCAATGCAGTCTGGATCTGCCCCCATCACACCTATGTCAGCTGGCCCCGAGGTGATTTTCTCAGGGAAACACAATGGCATCTGCATCTACTTTGCACGCATTGTCGGGTTAGTAAATCCTGTCATCATTTGTCACATTTTTCTGGGTCACAGCTTAAATACGTGGCTCTCTATTCAAAGCTTTAGATGCTGATGTGTGTTAATGGTGTCCCTAAACCACTGAGTTGTATGTATTCCTCTCCTGTTTTCCTGCTGGCTAAACTCTAACAGAAATATTTGGGATGGCAGCCTTGCTGTTGAGAAAACTATCAGCAAAGGAAATCAGACTGTCAGTATTGTAAGTACCATAACATTGCAATTACATTTATTCACAACACTTTAATATTTTTTTGGACATGTTTTCAGAACCATGCTGTTAAAAAATAGTTAACACTAGCTTTTATCTGTTGTCCCCCACAGTTGGAAAGCAGCGTTGGTTCATTTGATCTGGAGTCAGTCCTTCTAGAGCTCTGTGGTTTGCAGGAGTTTCTAGATAAAAACTCTCAGTTCAGTCCCTCCTCTCTTGGTGCTGCAAGGTAAAGCTCCTTATCTATTTGTTTATTCTTATGTTGAGTTAATTGTTGTATTGATACCTCATAAAGTTGTGTTAGATCTCTTCCAACACTTTTAGGCAACACTGCCTTCAGATTAAAGGAGCAGAACATCACTAAATTACAAAGAAATGAAAATTGTCCTTCAGTTCAGTGAGCAGAATACCTGCTGTAACATAATTTCTGATTTGACCAGATGTTTAAGTTAATGACAGAGGCCTTCTCAAACTCAGTTATGTAGCTAATGTAAAAATAGAAATACTTTCCTGTTGAATATTACTCTTCTCATCACTGTACACATGAAACAGGATCTGTAGAAACTAAAAATGATACCTCAACAGATTCTTGTTTCCCATCCCTCTTGTATAACATCTGTTTTGCTCCTTGTTAGCTTCAGCTCCCCTGCCAACCTGCAGCAAAGACTGCTGGGATTCATGCGTCCGGATGGAGCCAACTCTCAGCAGGTTCAGCAGGAACTTCAGAGGAAATATCACAGTGAGTTATGAAGACAGGATTCAATTTTTCCCGAATATTTTTATTAGAATCTATATAAATGTAGGAAGGAAAAAGTAATTTACTTTTGTGTTTACTTTTTTGTGTGTGTGTTTTCTTTTTTTTTTGTGTGTGTGTGTCATCTCTGTGCCCAGCCAAGGCTCAGGTCTATGAGAAAGTGTCCCTGCAGGGCATCCAGCAGTTAGTGCATCGCTCATATCAGACTCTGGCCCTCTGGAAGCTTCTCTGTGATCATCAGTTCAGCCTCATTATGTCTGAGCTGCCAAAGGTACATATGTGCACAAATATGCATTGCAAACAGATGCTTATACACCCCTGCAGTAAAACCTGGTATACAGTTCAAGCTCCCCATTGTACTTTGAGTGCTCCTTTGTCATTCTCCCATTTTTGCTATTTGCAGGAGTTTCAAGAGCAAATGAAGGGAGCAAGTTTTAAAGATGTTGTGATAAGGGGCAAGGAGTTATCTGGAGCGCTCATCACAGGACTCATTAATGTCTACATCAAAGATAACGCCTCCGTGGAGAGCATCAGCAATCACCTGCGCGACATCTGTCCGCTGCTGTACAGCAGTGATGACAGCGTTTGCTCCAAGGTTCATGCACGCACCTTTTTTTTTTTTTTTTTTTTTTTTTTTTTCCCCCCCACCCATA
>VUQI01034557.1:16301-39834 GCA_015106735.1 Paratilapia polleni
ACTTCAAGTCGCTTCAGGCAAAGCTGGAGAAACTCCACTGATGTTACTAATAATATTCTACATCAGGACAAGAAGACAAGAGTCCAGACTTCTGGATCTTGCCCTGTTGGCCTTAAGATGAAGCTGCTGATTTAAAGTGTGTTTAGCAAGCACAAAATTATGATGATGTTTGTATTACACAGTAGAGTTTGGCTCGTTTTCTCTCCAGTTTGTCTTGGAGCTTGGCAAGGGTAGTTAGGTCTTCTGGTAAAAGTGAGGGAGACTGAAGAGACAGAGACAGGTTTTATAACTTATTTGATACATTTTGTTAGTCTAAACATTATGCAGAAATACAACCTTGGAAAGAAAGACTGGTAGTTATTTGCATTGTGTGCAAACAGCTGTCAGACATTGAGTTTCATGTTTTTCACCAAAAACATGAAATCACTTCAAATTTTACAGCTGAGATTGGATATATTGGAAATGCACTTATCTAAAGGTTGATTTTGCTGGTAAAATATCCCTGACTTGAGCCATTTCATGACAGGGGGATGATTTTGATGGTTCTATTACCTGCCTACAAACAGTTTAGTTTTATATGTTGTAATTATGTACATAACTTGGCCATGTCGTCATTTCCACATTTCAACATTATTTTCACGCTATTATTTAGTGAATGTTTGTCTGCTTGGGTGTTAAATTTAACCGTGCCATTGTGTATGAGTGCTTTTTTTGATTGTTTTGAAAACGGGACACTTTTTTTTTTTTTTTTTTTTTTTAACTCTGCAATTTCTGACCTACTTGGAAAGAAAATAAATAAAACTCTTTTTTTTAATGAAATAAAACACCGCTTTTGAGAATGTTTTTGAAAACGCTATACAGAAACTAGTTATCTGTGAACCAGTCACACAGGTGTTCTTGGTTGAGGCACAGCTCTGTGTAAAATTTTACAAATTATCAACAGAAAGGGGCATTTAATTGCTGTGGGTTGATGTGACACTGTTTACATAATTATCTTTAATTTAATAGAGCACTCAGGCTTTCTTACCATCATCAGCCCTACAAGGCAGTAATTGCCAAATGTCTCCAATTGGCTGTGTGCTGGGATACACAGTTGTTTCATTTTTAGCCTCATGAAAAATAAACAGATTTTGACCTGATGTTGTGTTGATTTTTTTTATTTTGGTTAATGATGAAGTGTGTCGGTATACTTGCACATGTTCCAGTTTAGTAAAGCATGCATACTTTTTCTTGTGAAAATGTCTGAAGTTTTGCATCTTAAGTGTTTTCCTAATTCTTATGCTTTTAAACATCTTTATAGACAACACTAAGCTACAATAAATGTAGGTTTTTGCAGAAGTATGTATAAATATTTTACGTTTGCTTTAGAAATATGATTGTTTCAGATTTTTTTTTTTTTATAGCTATAAAGTAAAAAACAACATATGGTTAAACCACTGAAACAAGCTAAAAGGCAATCTTTATTTGTGATGATTTAGTCTCTCATAGGAAAATGGCAAACATCTACATAAAGATGACAGTGCCTTCTTTCAAACTATTCATACCCTGTCACGCTGAAATCACCAGAGAGGTCTTAAGCTTTTAAAATATTTGCTTGAAATGGGTCTGAGTTTTTACAGTTATGCAAGGGTAGTACAACAGGATTTACATCAAGATCCATCAGAGTGTGTTCTGACAGATTTGGATCTAATATTTAATAGTGCAGCAGAAACAAAAAGAAAACAAATGCAGATGAATAAACTGAAGCAGTTTGACATAATGTGTTGGACAGCTGAGTGAAAGAACTTAAAAGTGTACACAGAGGATCAGAGACCAAGACAAAGAACTGGATTTCATTTCTATCTTTTGCATGAGCAGGAGAGCTTTTTCACTCCGTGCAGGAAGATGTAGGGAATGATGCAGGTGTAGGAGGCTGCAATATAACTGGCCACCTCCACTACTATTGATGAAGTGTGGATGTTGTTAGTAATGTGTAGAAGCAAATGAGTCAGCCAGCAGACCAGCACCACACTGGCTACAGCTACCACGCTCTTGGCTGCTCTCACCTGAGTGCTTGAGTTCGGACTGGGCTTAGATGGTATCTGGGGGGGCCTTGAAAGATTTGGTTGAGCTCCAGTGCTGCAGTCTGTGTCCTTTTCCCTGTTCTGGGGAGAGTTGTGAGGACTGTGACCTGATAGCTCTTGATTGGGAGAGGAAAGTGCAGGCACACCTATATAAACATGGTTTGGGGATGTAGAGTCTTTGAGACCTTTTGAGGTGGCTGGACCATCATGTTTGTTCTCAAGGCTTTTGTTTTCTTCTTTGACCATCTCCTTGGTTTGATCAGAGTTATGGCTCCTTATACGTTGCTGATTTTGAAGCAGAGTGATAACGATCTGGGCACTGGCGAATACAATCCCAGCAATAGGAAAAGCATTAGCCAGGGTTAAATAAATTGCCTCATATGTTTGCCTGGCAATTGGGTTAGGGAAGACATCTACACAGTCTTCATGGCTCTCATTTGCCCCCTCCACTGCGACAAAGAAGAAGTGTGGGATGCTGAAGACCACAGCCACTGTCCAGCTCCCTGCAAGCAGACAGCCCACAAGGCACAGGCTGTCCATTGGCACCGGTGCGCCTCCCCGTTTTAGGGAGCCGACCAGTTTCTGGTGCCAGAAAGCGCTGATGAAGAGGGTTGTGAAGATGCTGCTGGTTTCAGAGAGGCCAGCACAGAAACGAAACATGCCACAGTACGCATCTCCCAGGAACCATCGCCCAGCAAAATCTGCCATGGTGTCGGGCAGGTCCACCAGGTAGTTGGTGATGAGGTTGGAGACGGCCAGGTTGAAGAAAAGGACCTCGTTTGTGCGGATGTTGGATTTCTGCCTGGGCAGGGAACATATAGCCAGCCAGTTGTTTCCCAGGATCCCTGCAATAAACATGAGCGTTCTGATGATGGATTCAATCAACTTGTCTGCATCCATCGTTTCACTAGATCAGGCAACAACTTGGTCTGCTTTTTGATGAGGGAAGTTGCACAGCCTTACTATAATCTGGAGAGGATGCTGTTATCTTTAGACCTTTATAAAGGAGGGAAAGAAGCCCAACCCACGGAGCCTTCATCATGTAATCCCACTGAGATGGAGGTGTATGTTTCTCATGTCATGCCCTCGCAGGGAGCTTCCCCTGACAAAAAGTAGACCATAGGCACTGTTATCTGTCCAAGTAAAACAAATAAAAGGGTAAATACAAAGCAGAATCTGAATGTTCACTGAACAAACAGTGAGTTTGAAGAGCTGCCAGCCAAAGCTCTGACTCCTCTGATAATTGAGACACACGTGGTGATAAAGAACATACAAACTCAGTCATCTCTGGCCACCAAATATATAAGTTCCCTGTTGTTCAGGTAAAGCTTCTTTGCAATATCTGACAAAAAGACCAGTGTTGTGTCTACACACAACACAACTTTGCAAGGAACCAATTTTAAATTGTATCTTTAGGTACTAGCAGCTTGTCGAAAACTTGCCATATCTTGGCATGGTGTGCAGTGTGTCCTTAAAAAATGGAGGAAATTGGACAGGTCCTAAAGAAATAGGAAAAAAATCCAGCAAAGACCTGACACGGGACCTGAGAGATGCATCTGGACCTTCAGTTTATCCATCTGCTGTTCACTGAAGCCTCATCAGAAATGGTCTCAGTGGAAGGGTGACAGTCAAGAAGTCATTCTTAAGGAAGGGAGACAGGGAGAAAAGGCTGAGGTATGAAAAATTACCCAAGAATTGGACTGAAAATCAGTGGGAACAGGTCTTATGGAGTGATGAATCCAAATTTGAAATTTTTGGTTCAAATTGTTGCCAATATGTACAGAGGTCAGGAGAGAGGTACAACAGTGAATGTCTACAGCCATCTGTAAAACACGGTGGAGGCTCTGTCATAGTTTGGGTTATGAACACATTAAAGTACTGTCAGATTTTACCCTCTGGAAAGTGTCTGATTGGCAATGGCTTAGTTTTTCAGCACGGCAATGATCCCAAACACACTGCCAATGCAGTAAAAACACACCTGGATGGAAAAAACACACAGTGGAACACTATCAGTCATGGATTGGCCTCCCCAGAGTCTGGACCTCAACATTATTGAAGCAGTGTGGGATCATCTTGACAGAGAACAGAACAAAAGGCAGCCAACATCAAATGTTTGAATGTCCTTCAAGAAGCCCGGAGAACTATTCCTGAAGACTGCTTAGAGAAATTACAGGAAAGCTTGTCTAAGAGAGTTCAGGCTGTTTTGAAGAATAAAGGTGGTCATACCAAATATTGACTTTAAAGCTCGTTAGAATTGTACAAACTCAGTTTTTGCCTTATATACTGTATTTCCATGTGTGTTTGCACGTTTCAACAAATCACTGCACCCATTTCCCATTTTCCTAGCAACATATAAAGAAATGAGGAGTGGCTCAAGACTTTTGCACAGCCCTGTAATTTATTAACTTAAAAACACTGGTTACAACAAACCGTTCACAGTATATCCTACCAATTCTTTTTTTTTTTAAATATTATTAGTAAGTACTAATATGGGCATCAGTGGCCATGGGTAACAGTTTTGGAAGAACTAGAGGAACAGAAATAGTTCATTAAATCACAGCAGGGGGTCTCAGTCAGTGCAGTGTAGTAGTCCTTCACGTCATTCATGAGTAAAAGCACCACCTTTGGGATAGACGAGAGGCGGCATCTGTGCGCTGCTGGCTGCCGGGACAGACCGAACGGGATGCAGGAGTGAGCAGCGGTGCTTTTGGGCTTTCAGGCTTTTCCTCTTCTCCTCTGACTGTGATTTTTGTTTCTCAGTGTTTTGCGATTTATGAAGGGCTTTCCAAACAAACGAGCAAACACTTTTTACGGTGTGTCCGCGGTCGCTTTCGTTAGTATGAGGCACTGATGAGCGTGGAGAGGACAGGATGCCCGCCAGCGCCGCCGACTCGCTGAAACCCAGCGCCTTCATCCCGGTGTGCACGGCCGCCTGCCTCCTGGTCGGCTCTACCTCCCTGTTCTTCGTCTTCACGTAAGTGCGACCAAGTCACGGGAAATTGGTGACATGCACTGTTGGTTTGGTGCACCGATAATTCCTCTGACACCATCCCTCAGCTGTTATTTCATTCAAATATACCCGTTTAAGGATGTCAATGTTAAGACTAAAAAATGTCACACATTTTCCTAGCGTCCTCTCTGGTATCCTAAACATGAAAATACAATTTACTCCAATTTTATTCCCCTTTTTTATTTTTGAATTTGAATTTGAAAGTCACTCTTACAAGCCAACCTCAACTGTTCAAAAAGAGCAAAATTTCTTCTCCTTTCCACTGTCTTCACCCTGCTGGCAGACTCACCAGGGGCGGCAAACATCTGACCTGGTTGGCTGGCAGTTTGGATTGGTCTGGGTGCCTGCCCAGTGCACCCTGAGGACCCAAGAGTAAGCACAGTTTACGGGATAAGCCACCCACAATCAGCATGTCTCAATGTGTCACTATGACCCATATGTGTCATAAATTTAGCTACAGGAAATCAAACAGGCTACTCATCCTGCAAAAGCCCGAAAAATTTATTGCACAGTTTCCGTCAAGATCAGACAAACTGAAAGAAATGTAGGTTTAAATGCAATATTTGGTGAAAGCACTGGAGATGTTAGGCTATTTCAACCCTGCTGGTTTTGACCTATTTGTGAGGAAATTCAGACATAGTCAAAGGCTGAAAAGACTCCACCCAAGCCAAATTTGAATATAATATCCTATAATACCCTGAGAATCCAATTTAAATGATGACTATAGGTTTGTTTGATTTGTTCATGTACAGAATTTTAAAGCCACACGAACAACTACAAAGCAATAAAAAAGCAAACTGGTTTTAAAATACTCTATGAAAAATCCTTCTGATATCCATTATTGACTTTCTGAAGGCTCCAGCCTCATAGGCTATATGTCAGTCTGCTGACCCCTCGACCTCTGTAGCCATATCTGTCCTAGTTTCTCTTCTATTCTCTGGCTGTACACCGTTTGCACTGGAATCTGACACCAGATTGGGGGTATGGGATTAGATTCCTCTGGCTGATGTCATGTCATCCCCCATATGGGAAAACCGAGTCTGCAATCTTTGAGTTCACAATCAGTTATTTGGAGATACAGTCCAAAATACATGGAAGTATTTGCTGTAAATGTGAAAGAATAGTTTTACAATTTGTATTTTATTTTATATTTTCTTGGAAAATCCCTGTTTTATGAGAATGTGAAAATTAAATTCTTAGTCTCTTGTTTACAGTTGTGTACCTTTAATTTGGTTAGCCTGCGAAGATGTGGCTGTAGAAATCTGCTCTAGACTGATCAGCCACTACATTAAAACCACTTGCCTAATATTGTACCAGTCCTCCTTGTGCTGCTAAAACAGATCTAACCCTTTGGGGCATGGATAGGGACCTTTAGGGGTTTCCTGTGGTGCCGGCACCAGGATGTTGGCATCTGATCCTTTGGGTCCTGTGGGTTGAGGAGTGGGGGTCTCTTGTTTTTGTTTTTTTTTCTTTTTTCTGGTGCATCTTGTGGATGCTCGATCAGACTGCTGTCTGAAGAGTTTGGAGGCTGGGTCACTGCCTGGGCTCTCCTTGTATTCTTCACTCTTCATTCTTATTTTTGTGGTGAATCAGGGGCATAGACTGTATATATAGGGTAGACATAGCTGCCATGAGGTCACCCACTGGTTAGTGAAGTCCTGTGGTGAAGCCTCAACCTGAGCATTTTGACCATCTCCATCAAAGGTAGCACCTTGTCAGTCACAAGGTAGGCCCACCCTAAATCATATAATTTTTTATTGCCCTTTTTACTCCAATGGGAACCACTGCAAAGTAAACATTCTGTATTCAGTAACACTTGGAACTAGTAACTGAAACCATAAACTCATGTTTACTAAGGTCATTAATTGAGGGTCATTTTCCTATACATTTCTATACAATCAGTCTTCTTTTTGCAAACAGAGGAATCGCCCCCTGCTGGCAGTTATAAAGAAGGCAGGTTTCAGGCACTTGCACATTGGCTTCGCTTTTCAGACCCGGTTCCTTCTTTTATATACAGTCTATTGTCAGGGCTTATCGTATTGCTGGTTCATGTCGATGCTGGAGTGTCATTTCCACGGGTGGGTGGGGTGCTGTTCTACAACAGTGTTTAAATAGGTGCTTCATATCAAAGTAACATCCACATGAATGCCAGGACCCAAGGTTTCCCAGCAGAACATGTCATAATCAGTGTTATTCACTTCACTTGTCAGTGGCTTTTGATGTTGTGGCTGCTCAGTGTGATTCTATTGTATTTTTTATTATGAAAATGATTTAATCTGGAATGATTTCATCCATTCAGAAGTTTTTTGATGTGACAATACAAAGAGGATGCAAAGATATGTCACTGTGAAAACTTTACAGATATCTAATTTCTGCAGGCCTGAGACTGTTGGGGAGATAAAGACATAGATCTCATAGGTCAGAAAATCTTGAGCACCCCTGAGGAACTCCATCTATATCCTGTGACAGAAAAAAGAAATCAATGACCTTCTGGCATGACAAATTGAAATGAGACTGCTTAATTGGGACTGCGATGCTAAACCAGCAAAACTAGGACGCTGCAAGTGATTGAAAGTGAGTGCAAGTCAGCTGAAGTGACCTTATAACATAAATGCTTCTAATTATCACATTTCTGCAGAACACAGATTCAGATTTTCTGACCACAGGTATGACTGACTAACAATACAAAATTTTGTTATTGTTTGTGCAGTTTAATGTAAATGTCTAAAATACTCTTCTAGCTGTGCACTCCTACATTCTGGATGTACCTATAGCAGACTTAAAGGTCACTCATAACAGCCTTAAGCAGAAACATTTTCTTTCAGGATCAAATAGCAGAAAGTTTTGTAGAATGCCAGTTAAATACCTTGTTTATCATCTTGCATACCTTCCTTGAAAAGCAGAGATGGACAGGTGCCACACTCTGTTCAGCCCCTCCCTGGTAATGCTGAGTCAAAGGGACATTGCTTGTCATCTGCCATAACATCATAGTTTGGTTCCCGTGATTCACGGAAACACACAGTAGTTAGTGAAAACCAGCCAGCCTGGCCTTGCATCCAGTAGTGTACTTTGTGTACGCTCATGTGCACTGTTATACAGTATCATTGTTCGTGTTTTGAAAGTGTAAATCTGAATTTTTTTTTTAGCTTTCAAACCATAACTAGGTGAGATGAAAATTCCTTGCAGAAGTAAATCTTGGTTACCCTGCAGCCATAGCTCCTTTCATCTGCTAATATTCATGCAATTACCAGCGTCAGGAGCTCTCTATGAGCATTAGCAGCACAAGCATGCATTCATTTCTGTTTCTAGTTCAGGTTTGGGAGAGTCAGAGAACGACGTTTAGATCTGCGGAGGCTGTTTTGTCTTCCTTTGCCTGATATAATTCACCACTTACTGGTTTCCTGCTTTTGTTCCTCTGTCTGTGAACTTTTGTTTGGGTCAGTGTTTAAGGTGTGGTGCTTTGTTGAACACAGCCAGGTCACCTACGTCCAACAAAGAGCACATACACAAGAAAGACCAGCAAAAATTTCCCTTGTGATATGTTTCAGTCTGTTTAGATGCAGAAGATTTTGCACTGAAATATATTGAAATTAAAAAAAGGCTACATTTTCTTAAGAGGGCCTCCAACTCATTTTAAAAATACTGGTTTAAATTTCTTAAAAGCTTGCATGTGATACACTATAATGTATAGCTTTTCCAAATGGAGACAGTTGCAATATGTATAATGCCAACATGTAGAATACAGTTTAACAATAACAAAGTACTCAGCAATGGCTGTTGCACTGTGTTACATGTCTAAAGTTTGCTGATCACCTCCACCACTTAATGGTCATACCAGACCATGTTAGGCTGCAGTAGCAAAACCTCCAAGTGTATTGAACTGACCAATACTGCATTTTATTGAATAAGTATGTTAAAGTTTCTCACTCAGTCATTTAAAGCTGTTAAAATGCATTGATGCAATATTGAAATTCTTTTTAAATGTAAGCATTTCTATACCGTTTCAAAGCTTATGTGACTCTACTTGCATGCATGAAGCACAAAGTCTAATTCAAGTGAAATTCATTTTCTTTTCTCCTAAATGTCCTTCATCTTATTTGCACGCACGATAAGCGGTAAGCTTGGGAAGGTGAAAATGCGGATGACACAAATTGCAGATCGCGTGAAAAAGGTTG
Organism: Paratilapia polleni; assembly: GCA_015106735.1. NCBI lineage: Eukaryota > Metazoa > Chordata > Actinopteri > Cichliformes > Cichlidae > Paratilapia > Paratilapia polleni. The sequence continues at coordinate 25,550 of VUQI01034557.1, forward strand.
AACCCACGACCTCGTGAGCACATGGCGTGTGGAGAATGTATTCACTAACAGTGTTTTCTGTACAGCTATTGTCTCTAGAAATCTGGCAGATTATACAAAAGTGATGTCATTTATGTAACTGTGACAGTCACAAAAGGAGTCCTGGCTGCTGGCAGTAGTGAAATTGCAGCTTGACCAACTGAGCGGCGTCTGCCGTGCCACTGACCCACTGCAGGGATGAGCGCAGTGTGCAGATTGCAGAGCAGCTTACTGTTCTGTGTGATTTAATAGCGCCCTGCCCAGACTGTTTCATTAGGTGGGGCTTGTCTTACCACGCTGCAGCGTAATGAACTGTCTCTCCCTGCGGCCCAGATGGTCTCAGATCAATTGATGGAGGCTCACCGTCCATGTAGAGGCCTCCACATTGTGCTCTGGTCCACATCTAGCTACTCTTTGATTAAAACCCAGTTTGAGTTAATAATTTAACAGTAAACTATAACTGACAATGAAGATCTTATTATTTAGTCCTGTTTAAGCAGGCTTTAATAATAAAGTGAGAGCAGTGTTGTAAGTAACCAGCTTGAGTTACTCAGCTTAATGTAACCCATCAAGTATGGCAGTTTAAGCACATGTCAAACATGACCACATTTAGTGAGAAGAACTTGGACACAAATCCCAAATACTAGCCCTGGGGGAGTGTGGGATGGAGGATCATATTATGCTCCTTAATCTTTTTGTCACATATTGTCACACTTTAAGATTCAAATCATTTCATTCGGCTATATTTGCTCATATCAAATATTTTTGTCCCATTACCAATATTTTCTTACATGCTGAGCAAAGGTTGTGAGTATTGTGGGAACCTCACTCACGACAATAAGCATTACCAGTCCTGGATTTATGTCATGGTATAGAATATGTAGTATCATGCTATGTTATATATGGTAACCTTTACTGCATATTCTGTGTGTTAAGCGTCTGATGTGAGGAATCCACAATGAACTGTACCGGCAGAAATTGTCTGTAATCCAGAGTTCATAATCCAGGGATTACTGTGTTTGCAGCTGGCGTGGCATCAGCAGCCATTCCTCCTGCATGGCGAGACCCCTCCCCCCACCGCCCTTAAACCAGCCTGGGGGTTTGGGGATTGGAGCTGCACTGGGATGAAGTGAAGGACTCTTAATTTTGTAGTGTTTCACTTTAAATCAGACTTTGTTTTTAATCGCATGTGTTGACGACTACATGCCTGTGAAGTTCTGTTTGAAAAAAAATTTTATGTTACCAGTTTTACACGTTTTCCTGGACAGTCCTGGAACATGCATTATATTATATTATTTTATTATTTATGTCTACTTACACTGATAAATTACCATGCAAAAGGCCCATGGAGTAGTAGTCCAATTAATTGATGTTCAATCAAACACTGCTAACATAATCCAGTGAATATTAGGATGGCCCTCCATCTAATCTCATACAGTAGATTAGAAATATTCACAATATTTTTAATTAGTTTAGCACTTATAGTTTGCAGTACTTTAAAATATATGTATATAGTTAAACAGATCAAAGTTCAACTCATCATTAATTCCACCAAATCTTCTTTTGCCATCTTTTTTCTGGCCATTTGATTGCTTATTATGGAAATAATAATAATAATATATCCATATGAGCCATCTTTTAATGTGAGACCCTGATAGGTTAACTTGAAATTAACAGACCACTAACTCTTTCTAATATCGGCATGCATGCTGTTGTTAAAGGGCTGAAACAATTAATGAGTTAGTTAATTAAAAGCTCTGGAATGTGTTGATTTGCAGCTTCCTTTTTGTCTTTTACTTTATTAATGGCATTTGGTCAAGCAAATGATAACTTTCACAGCATTATGCTGGGCTCAGGGGTATTGTAATGGCCATATTTTTATTTTCTGACTTTTTAAAGAGTAAAGGATTCAAAAATAATCAGCGGATTATTGGGTAATGAAAGTTATCATTCAAACCCTGTTGTGTACCAGGGTGCAAGGTGCAGAACGATTCTACCAGGAGAGTCCCCATCATTAAATCTGTTGTTGTGGGCACTGATGAACACACGCTAATACATGCTTATCTGTCGCTGTAAACAATTACTTTTGGGATCCACAGCGCTCATCAGAATAAATGGGATGAAGATGATCCCTTAAAATCTTTTTTTTTTTTTTTATAGCTGTGTTAACCTCAACCTCTAAGTGATGGATACCTGCTGGGCTCAAAAACACTTAAAACCCCTCTAGTTACAGCAGGAATTGTGATTTGAATGAACACAAGTACAGAAAATAGTGTTTATGATTTTTCTCCTCTGTGTGTGTGTCTATTCAGATGCCCATGGCTGGCTGTGACCATCTGCCCTGCTGTGCCACCATGCTGTGCCGTCCTTTTCCTGTTTGTGCTGGCCAACTTCACCATGGCAACCTTTATGGATGCTGGTGTGCTCCCAGTGGGTTAGTAATCAAAGTGGGGTTATGTTTACAGTGGAAGAGATCACTTTTTTATTTGTGAGTTTTATTTTGGCAATTTCACATATCGTTTCCCAGCCAGCGAGGATGAAGACAAGGATGATGAGTTCCGCGCTCCACTGTACAAGAACGTGAATGTGAAGGGCGTCCAGGTGCGGATGAAGTGGTGTGCATCGTGCCATTTCTACAGACCTCCACGCTGCTCCCACTGCAGCGTCTGCGATCACTGTGTGGAGGTGAGTGCACGGATGTATTAAAGGAGATATGGCACTGGAAGTGTCAGCTGCTAGTAAGAAAAACTTAGATAATTAAGAGGGAAAAAAAAAACAAATGCGGTGGGGAATTGAAATGGAGGACTTGTGTGATAAGGGCATAGAAGGCATGGAGGGACAGATCAAGAGAGAAAATGAGTTGTTGCTTATGAGTGAGTGTAGCAGCGTGTTGGGAGGAAAGTCAATAAAGGGGATTTCTGCAGGGTGAATGATGGACAGAGGGTGTTGGAGGGAGAGAGAGAGAGATCTCATTAATCAGGTTAATCCTTTCCTCAGATCCTTTGTGGACTCAGTAGAAATACAGCTTGAAAAAGGGTTCAGAAAGCATGTATTGAAAAGTATGGATTTCCAAAGCACAGCAGATATTACTATATTATAACTCTTCTTTAATTTGTGCTTTTTTTGTTGTTTCTTTGTCTGTGTTTTTGTTGTGTTTTGAATTTGTTGTCTTTATATTTCTGTTGTGTTGTTTGTATTTTATATAACTTTGGGTTTATTTGTGAGTTTTATGCCTTTTAAAGGCCCATCTTTGAATGGAATGTGCAATACAAATTAGCTTAAGCTATAAATGCTGTGGTCTGGGACATTGATTCATGCTGCATATTTTGAAAACAATATTCTACAAGTTAGCAATGAATAATTGATTTTCAGTGTTTTTCCCCCTTTCCTCAATCTTCCAGGACTTTGACCATCACTGTCCCTGGGTGAACAACTGCATTGGGAGGCGAAACTACCGCTACTTCTTTCTGTTTCTCTTGTCACTGACCTTTCACATGATTGGCGTCTTCACTTTTGGCCTCATATATGTCCTGCACCACATGGATGAATTATGGAAGCTGCACTGCACTGTCACGTATCCTTATACATACTCGATATATCTGCGATTGTATATTTTGACTGTTTGTCGAACTGATTCTAATTAGAAACAGTTTTCCTTATAAATTTTTTTTCCAGTTTGGTAGTGATTAGTATATCAGGGCTGTTTCTGATCCCTGTCCTTGGTCTCACTGGATTTCACTTGTATCTGGTATCCAGAGGACGCACCACCAATGAACAAGTCAGTTTTTCCCATATGTGAAATTACAGTCAAAAACAGTGGAAATGTACTCACCTAAAGCAAATGAATTAATATGTAATCTACTCTTCATGTTTCCAAAGGTAACTGGAAAGTTTCAGGGAGGAGTAAACCCTTTTACACGAGGTTGTTGTAACAACCTGGAGTATCTGGTTTGCAGCCCCATTTCTCCCAAGTGAGAAGCAGTCTATTTCTTTATCTTCTGCCTCATAGGAAGCCTTTAAACTAATTTTTCTTTGCTGTCTCTCTCTGTCCCGGGCCACCAGGTATACTGCAAGGCCCTCTAAGAAAACAGTCATCCATATTCAGCCTCCATTTCTGAGGCCAGAGATTGACAGGCAGGTGCCAGTCAAAGTCAAGGGCAACGGGATACAGAGTCTCCAAAATAAGGTATGCATGAACAGTTTAATATTTTCACAGGAATCATCTAAGGACTGTGACCTCACTTGTCATGTAATATATGATCTATGAGCTATATCTCTCGTGTCTGTTTTTTTTTCTTCTGTCAGGAAACCTCAACTGGAGCTGTCGAGCTGTCAGACATCAAACAGCTGAAAAATCCACCGCCGCTGCCTCCGAAACCAGACCACAGTGTGCTGAAGAACCAAGTAGCTGCAATTGGTGGTAATTTAAAATGACACATACGCGTATATCCTGTGATAACCATACATATTTGCATACTGAATTGGCGACAAGAAAAGGGGTCACTTTCAGGACCAAATTATAATATGATACATATGCATAAATTAGGATTTATTGTTGGGGCAATGAGAAATTCTCACAACTTTTTTTGTATTTCTTTTGTATCTGGGCACATAATTTTCTTCCTGTGCATACTGTACCGGCTACTGCACCAAATGTGTGAAAACTGTGTTTCAAAAAACGATAATTTCTTCTGTTGTTGGAAATACTTTCGGTTTTAAAAATCTGTAAAATATAAACTTGTGACCCACTTTTCGAAAATTTACATCTATGTTATCAATCAGTGGGCTTTGGCCTGCATGCTTTAGACAGATTATGGAAATCAGAAAGTATTTTGAGACAAACTAATGCATTGTTGATTTTGGTCTTTTTCATGGGATTTGTTGATGATTAAAAAAAACCCTCTCCTTTAAGCTCTCTTTGCTCAAATGTATTTGCAGTTTTATGCCATACATTTGCTGTAGCCTACAATTAATCACAAGCTGACTTCTTTTTCAGATACGGGGCATCATAATAAAACCATCCTTCCTGCATCTATTCCCACTGTGCCCCAGCTACGACCCGTCCTAGAGGCCATATCCAGAGGATCATCGCCTGTTCCTCCAGAGCAGGTGACTTTCAGAGTGTATTGCTCAATGTGTAAGTCCTGGTTTTGATCGGTGTCTGATAGACTTTGCTGTCTGTTTTGTACTGTTGTGCTCAGTTGCTGAAGACATCAGAGCAGCAAGGGAGCAACAAAGGTCCTGACCTCCACTCTGAGTCTAAAGGAAGCCCAGTGAGAGGCAGCCATCAGGCCAGCCTGCCTGTCCAGCATTCCCTGATGACCAGCACAGTCTCCAGTTCGCTACAGCTCAACTCTGTGCCACTGAACACCCGTTCTCTCACCCTGAAACACACCAGTCGCAGTGGCAGCAAATCCCAGTTGCCTGCCATGCATGTTGACAGTTTGGAATCCAGTCCCCTGCCAGGCATCCTCTCCTCTTCCAGCCTGCTGGCTAACCACAGCACCAGCAGCAGCAGCAGTCTGTCCTATGATAATCTCATTCCTGGAGACCCTCAGGTCATGGCTCAGAGAGGGGCCCCTCCAGTCAGCTACCCCCATCACTTTATGACCCTGGGCACAGATGGGAGCCTGCAGCGGCCACATCCTCGCACATACAGTCCCGTGTTTATGGGCGTCACCAGACAGTCTCCTCAGCCTCGAGACCCCTCACCTTCTTTACAGGGTCTAACCTCAAGGGATGCCTCACCTTCTTTCCAAGGTTTCATTCAAAGAGTCCCTTCTCCTGCTTTCCAAGGGCTGATGCCAAGAGACCTTGCTTCCCAAAGTGTAACATCACGAGACATTCCACCTCCAGGTCTGGTGATGCGAGATGTGACCTCTCAGAGTCCTCGAGGTAGCCTTCGGGATCTCATTCCTCCTGACATGACACCTCCGATGTCTGCTGCTGCACGCTATGATAACTTTTCAAAAACCATCATGGCTTCTATTCAAGAGAGACGGGAGCTGGAGGAGCGGGACAGGATGCTCCGTCGCCAAGCCAGGACCCAGGCGCTCTATGGCCCTGATATGGGGATCTACGACATCCCAAGCAGGAGGAGTTTACCACCAGACAACATTCGACCTCCAGGCTCCCGCGGGCCAACTCCCCCAGCCTATGGCTCCAGGGAGTTTCTCATGAGTACAGGCCTTCTAGGTTACAGCATTAGGACCTCACCTCTCTCTAGCTCTTCCACATCTTCTCTCACACATGGTCCCAAAACCTCCAGCTCTCCTCTGCAGAACAGCAGCAGCAGCCTACAAAGCAGGGGCAGGTCTTCCTCTCCTGCCTATTACCCTCCCGAGAGGCAGACCCCAGGCTTCCCTTCCTCCACATCCACCTTGCCCCGTTTATCCTCATCCTCCACCTCCTCTGCACCTCCCTATGCCTCCTATGCCAACACAAAGCGTTCCTCGCTCCCATACTCCAATGAGGGGAAAGACTCTGTCACTTTGGGAACCCTGAAATGAAAAATATTTAATGTTTCTGGCGGTGTGAATGACTCATCTATGCAGTGTTAGTCTCAGTCTTCACAGCTCCACATCTTGTAAATAAGAAGCCATTTGGGACTTCCCTTTGTGGGAGGGTGTGTGACAAACAAATACACAATGACAGATAAACTTAGAAATTTTCTTGCAAGGTCATGTAAGTTTGAACAAATAAAAAAAACTGTGAATCTCAGGATAGCTGTGCCTCCTCTTACAGACAGAGGGAGCTCTATAAACTCAGTCAAAGCAGAAGAGCTATGTCAAGAATACAGATTAGCTTTTCTGTTTGTATGTGTTTTGATATTGCTTTTGTGAAACAGTGTAATAACACACTTTGCCTCTTGCTGAAAAAAACCCTTGTTTTGTAGAATTTTGTAGTTGTTTATATGAATAAACCTGTTTTGTAATTTCCACTTCTGGTATTTATTTGTGATGTGAATTGCTTTTAAAACAGAGTCCAGGGACCACCAGGGGTACACAGCCCATAACAAAGGGTATCCCAAAATATTTTGCCATAAACTATAAAATTGTGCTCTAATATTAAAAAGTGCATATGTACAGATGGGGACTGTTTATGCCTACCAAATGAGCAGTTGTGTCACCCCAAAGATAAAAACATTATCTTTGGGGCATTAGAAACTCTGATATGATTGTGACATATCACGTCACAAGCAAATCAAAAGTTTTAGAATACAAATACTTCTGGTATAATCTAAGGATACAGTACTTTTTATTTTCTTCTGTGTAAAGGGTGTGTGCCCCTCAGAAAGTTTGAGAACCCCTGTTATAAATGAAAGAGCCTGCACTAGACTGCAAGGATTGTAATAAAACTGGACAAGGCTTATATATTCAAAGTTTACCCCACCGCTCTAAGCAGCAAAATTCAAAAGACATTCAAAGATATATAAAGTGCTACAACATATATTTGTATAGCAATGATAGAAGGAGTAGGCTTTAGTATATATCAGGGTAGTGGCTCCCTACTGCCACTCTCTGCACTAAATTTGTACATGGCACCCTCTAGTGAACAATTTCAGAGGGAGGCATGATGTCAGCTAGAGCAGCCACATCCAGCAGATGATGCTATTTTGGGGAAAATGCCAGAAAACAGCATGATGTCTAGGTCAGGGGCTACAAGGAATGGAAAAGACCAGAGGAGGCTCAGTGCAGTTTTATTATGAGTATGAGTGGGTCACATTAACTTAATTAGAAAGAAAAATAAAATCACAAGAACTTCATTTAATCTACAAGAGGAGATGAAGATGTTTCACAAGCATCAGATAAAGAATCCAGTAACAAATTTGTCTATTTTTCTTTTTCTGACAGCCTTAACAGGTCTGTTCTGGCTGACCTTCAATCTCAAAGCAGGCTCATGAGTAATTCAGTATTTGTGACAGAAATATTTCTACTAACAACTTTTACTACCTCAAGCTCTGATAGACAATTTTTGTTTAGGCAATAAATGACTCAACACTCTGAGGCCAAGTTTTCAGGTGAGTTATTGTTGCATTTGACCTCATAGCAGACAGAAGTGCAGATGTGACAGTGAGGCTTGAAAGGCCTGAATGATTTAAAGCGTTGGCAGGAATTTACAACACTGCTGACAGATCTCTCACCAGACTGGTAAATTCAGTTTGATGCAAAAAAACCCAAAACAAAACAACAAAAAAACCCAAAAATACAGCTCATGCATTGGAGCTTAGTTAAAGACCTGACAACAAAAGACGTGAAACGTGATCCAAAAAAAGAAGTCTCTCTGTTACGATGCCAGAGTGCAACAATTAAAATGTAAACAGCATTGTTGGGTAGTCATCAGAACGCTTGTTATTGCCAAAAATGTCACTTTTACAGATTATATTACACAGCTCTTTCTGTGAAGAATGTGAAGATGACAGTGAGAAACTCAGAGGGGAAAGATGATGGACAATGTCGGGACCTTAAAAGCAACACAAGAATCCGGGAGGAATATGAATAAGCTGCAAATTATATGAGTCACTGACATCTACTTGTCAAGTATCTGTGAACCAGTGCACAATGACATTTTTTAGAAGTGTGTTTGATTTACTTATTTGCAGCAACAGGACAAGTGTGTAGCAGTGATGGATTGCAAAACTCAACACAACAGTCATACAAAACCACAAAAGACCCAATCAGGTCATTCACGGCAAAACATCTGATTCCTCTTTGAAAGCTTTTTCCACTTAAATGTAAAAGGATTGGGTTATTAAATGTCATTTTTTAAAAATAACATGTACATATGCTTTCTCTAAACCTGTGTTTTGGGTTCATACTTGCTGTTTCCTAGGATACTAATGTAAGAGCTAGTGGGAAGCGCTCTTTTAATCTGTAAACATTAAGTTGGCTAAAGTAGAAAAGGAGAACCTTCAGAGTAATGAAGTAAAACAACGCAGTGAGGTTCGGTTGGATTTGTAGCAGCAAAACAAATAAATAAAAAAAAGAAAAAAGAAAATTAAGAGCTTTTTCTTCTTTGTGATTGATCATATGCACTCACTGCCCACTTTATTAGGTACAGTTGTTCAACTGCTTGTTAATGCAAATCTATTATCAGCCAATCACATGGCAGCAACTCAGTGGATTTAGGCATGTAGACATGGTCAAGCAACAGCATGGGGAAGAAAGGTGATTTAAGTGACTTTGAACATGCCGTGGTTGTTGGTGCCAGAGGGACTGGTCTGAGTTTTTCAGAGACAGCTGATCTACTGGGATTTTCCCACACAACCATCTCTAGGATTTACAGAGAATGGTCCAAAAAAGAGGAAATATCCACTGAGCGGCAGTTATCTGGGAGAAAATACCTTGTTGATGCCACAGGTCAGAATAGCCAGACTGCTTTGAGCTGATAGGAAGGCAACAATAACTCAAATAACCACTCATTACAGCTATGGTATACAAAAGAGTATCTCTGAACGCACAGCACTCCAACCTTGAAGCAAACGAGCTACAGCAGCAAAAGACCACACTGGGTGCCACTCCTGTCAGCTAAGAACAGGAAACTGAGGCTGAAGACTGGAAAACCGTTGCCTGATCTGATTGATTTCTGCTGTGATATTCAGATGGTATGGTCAGAATGTTTCATAAACAGCATGAAAGCATGAGTCCATCCTGCCTTGCATCAACAGTTCAGGCTAACAGTGGTGGTGTAATGCTGTGGGGGATATTTTCTTGGCACACTTTGGGTCCTTTCCACCAAATGAGCACCGCTTAAAAGCCACAGCCTACCTGAGTATTTGTGCTGACCATGTCCATCCCTTTGTGACTGCAGCGAACCCATCTTCTGATGGCTGTTTCCAGCAGGTTAACGCACCATACCACAGAGCTCAAATCATCTCAAACTGGTTTTTTGAACTGGTTTCACTGTACTCAAACGTCCTCCACAGTCACCAGATCTCAATTCAACACAGCACCTTTGGAATGTGGTGGAACTGGAGAGTCACATCATGGATGTGCAGCCATCAAATCTTCAGCAACTGTGTGACGCTATCATGTCAATATGGAGCAAAATCTCCGAGGAATGTTTCCAGATCCTTGTTGAATCTGTGCCACAAAGAATTAAGGAAGCTCTGAAGGTAAAAGTGGGTCCAACCCGGTACTAGCAAGGTGTAACTACTAATGTGTCCAGTGATTGTAGATTTTTTTGGATGATCTTGAGATTTTAAAATCCCAGTAGTACACTATGGGACTTAAGCAGGTGCACAGAAACACATCCATAAATATATGCACACACATTTCATTTCAAGTACAAGGACTCTTACTTGTTTGTCTCGTCATTGTCTGTACTGTACATGACTTATCTGTTTATTGTTTCACTTTTTTATTGTTTCACTTATCTATGTCTCTTGTTTTGTTTAAGAAAAATAGAATAAAATTTAAAATAACTAAAAAAATGAATAAATAAAATCTGCTGGATTGTCTGTCCCACTCACCAGATGTAGGCTGTGATGCATAGTTTTGTTGTTTGCCAAATGAAAAGAAGATGAAAAAGAAGAGGATGTTTTGTGGTTGAAATTAAGATTTTTCTCTTTGGACAGATGTCGTTATAAAAATGTCTTGGAAGCAGCGTGGGCAAACATCACTTTCACACAAAAACAGCATTTTTAAAAATAAGACAGCTCGGCGTTGATGCCGTGGGCTTTAAGCAGAAAACGTTTCTGTTTCTGCTCCATTGAAAGTTAAAACAATGACATCAATCAACACACGAACAAATCTCCACACCAATTTTCACAGTTGGTCAGGTTTTTTAAGGATGGTTTCATATAGGGAGGAATTAATGCCATTTCTTTTGGTTCAAATGTACACCATGAACACAAAGAAGCATCACAATCTCATTATGACAGGAAAATACACAACACAGTAACAGAAACCAACACATTACAGCTATGCTCTCCTTAACATTTCAATCGTTTATGCATTTTATTTGAAAATATGCATCCTGATGCATAAATTATTCTTGTGTTCTCTCTTGCAATGTTCAACTAAGTTGCTGTTTATCTCAGGGAGGTAATGGTGCTGAAAATCCAGTATTATATTGTGCTTAATCACTCTATATTTTTGACTTCTGCTTTTTCCTTTAAGCTTAAAATCTTACTCATGCTTATGCTGTGGAAATTACTCACTTTAAGGATATGCATTGGGATGCTGTCATGTTTTTCTTCTTCGCTCTGTTGTTTTCTTGCTGTCTTGCCCTCCTCCCCGTCTCCTCATTCCCAGCTTTTCTAGCCGGGGGTAAAATGATAATGACGGTAATGACAATGCTGCTGTGCAAAGAGGGATTGCAGGTCGTTGAGTTAGAGGAGTGGATCAAAAGTATTCTGTGCAGACTGTGTTGTCTGGAAAGCCCTCCATCTTACATCATGCTATTTTTACAATGTGCCTCCATTACACATGTCTAACTGGAGTCCTCCTAATCTACATTGTCTCAGCTTTAATCTCAAACTACTGCATGAAACTATTGCGGTGTTGTTGCTGTAAAAATGAAATCCAAATACACATACTAATAGAATTAAATGGAATTGCTAACTTTAAACATTCATCAAAGGGTTCATGTGCACATTGAATGAGTTATTTGTTTCTGTAATTGTTTCTCCTGTCAAGACTGGCACTGAAGATATGCACAACCCACCCTTTGAATCACAAACAGAGCCAAGTGGGTTTTTGAGCACAGAATTACCCATCTGTGTGCCCTCAGGTTTCTTATCAGTGTTGAACTGTACTCTTTATTATATGCTTTCTACCTCTCTCTATATACATACATACATACATACATACACATTTAAATACACACACACACACACACACACACACACATATATATATATATATATATATATATATATGTAGATGGATGGCGTTATTGAAAACAAAGCAAATCACTGTGAGGCTGCACTTGATGGACTCATGATAACCTCTTGACATGAGCTGATTTTATCCCAATCAGTCTCTAAGTCGCCTAAATCTTTTATGAAACTTCTTCAGATGCAGCTGACTGACCTACATTTGTGCCAGTAACTGTGTAGCTGAGGGTGTATCTCCCTCTCTCTCTCTTTTTTCACCTCATTGATATGCCTGATCATCAGAAGCATCGCTGAACTGGCTGATTGTCATTTTCAGCTGCAGTGCCACTGATGCATTTCATTTCCTCCCTGGGCTCTCTGTTGGTGTGATTAAGAACTCGCTGCAGTGACACTCGACAAGGAGGATTTGGATTAATGGCAACACTTACTTGTTTCTTCATCAGATGGGGGCATATATTATAATATTTACATTATTTATAAAATCGCTGGGAAGGGATATAATGTAGTGCTGCCTCAGGCAAAGTTGTTTTCTGTGTAGGTGATCCTGACAGGCAGTTATTGCTGTTTCTACAGGCTGCCAAAGGGGCGCAGCATTTAGTCAAAGTTTAAGTCAAGACATAAGGTAATGCTTTGCCATTTATAGTCTGAAGACAAATTCTCATTCTGACTGGATCCCTTCTGGAAGTAGCAGGATTTACACAGATTTTAAATCCACTCACTGAAAAGAAATGTAGTCTGCCCTAAATGTGTAGATCCTCTTTAAACATTTGAATATGAAAATGAAAGCTGACCTTTCTCTTCTGGAGCCGATTTGGTGACCTTTTCTGGTATTTCCAGCGTTATTATGCGCTCTGGGTGGCACCACCATCTGAAATATGAGCAGCATTCAAAACTGCTGGCACCAATTTCCCTTTTTTTTTTTCTTAAACTCTTTATAGATGTTTTGTCTCTGCATTGAAATGAATTAGCCTCAGCTGCACATGCCAGCCTGAACAGAGCAGAGGTGGGTAGTGCGGGGGTTTAATTAGGACAGAAATCTGCATTGACTGTGCCTCTGTGTGGCTGCAGGAAAAGGTTGTGAAATGCCCTGCTGAGCACCAAAGACAGTGTGGGCATTTCATTGCAATTAATGTATCACCATACACACTGTAATGTAATATGTTTTCTTCTCTGTGGGTGTTTGTCAACAGATCCTTTGTATTGCACTGTACTGTTCACCCTCAGTGTGTGTATAGATAATGGGCAGCAATAATTACATTCATCTCTGCCACACGGTAGAAGCAATTTACTAGCCATTTACTGTGGTGATGAGAAAGAGCTTTATCATGTGTACAGCAACTACAAACAGCATTATTTAAACTTTAGGCTGGGGTGCTTGGCTGCAGAAGCGTGTGTGTGTGTGTGTGTGTTTCAAATTAATTAATGCACACAGCAGAACAGGATTCCTGTTTGCTCTTTACTTTAGAAAACATAGTTTCATCTGCTTTTGGTGTGAAATATTTTAGGTTTGTCACAGTGCAGTGGTAGTGTTGCAAAACAATGTGGCTCACCACAACCCTCCATTTATCTGACCCGAGTACATAAAATAATGCATTTAATATAAGCATGGATTACCCCAGTTTTCACTGACTTCTTTTGTCCAATCAAAAGTGTATGCCATCAGAGTAAATTGGATACATTTTCTGCATACACTGATGGGTTGCATATTTAGTAATGATAGAGTCCAATCTTCCATTCTCCTACCACCTGCACATCTTGAGTAATGAACATTTCTTTAAGCATTGGGGCACACAGAGACAAAGAAGGCAGGAATCTCCTATTTATCCCAGGAAGGCTGTACTCATGTTTTTAAAAAACACAGCAAAACAAGGGAGAAAATGAGGGAGAAAGGGTAATTTAAAATCTCATACATGTACATCATAATAGTTTTTATATTATAATCTGAGATGTGCTCCTAGTTTAAAACCAGTGTATCCCTTGGATACTAAAGTAGAGTCATTGAGTGCAAAACCACACTGATAGCTGAGTCCTTGTCCAGATACACAATGCAGTTTTCCACCACCATCCACAGACCCAGAGGGGATGCTGTGAGACATTTTGATGAACATTAAAATAATGTGGTTGTTATTGCATTAATCAGTGTCATTAAATAAATAAGTCTAAATGTATCACATGGAAAAAAGATGCAAAAAGCTTTTGCAAAGTACAAAAGCCACGTGAATAAATATGACACAAGTGAGACTGAAAAATCTGAATTTCGAACTAAAGTCCATACAGTTAACACAAGATATAATGTATGTATACACACATATATCTGTGTAAGGCAGTGTTTGTTAAAGTCCACTGACACAAAAACATATTTTTAATTCAGCTACTTTAGCATGGTAGAACACATACATTATCCTATCCAGGAAAGCCCTACTTTTTC